>LBNU01038425.1:53616-72249 GCA_014162995.1 Artemisia annua | reverse complement strand
TCTCAAGTGCGGATTCCAATCCGTTATCCAAATTAAAGTAACTTTAACAATTTACATTTTAGATTTCATATTTGTTATTCCATATTAATGTTTACCGTTTAAACGTTTAAAAACTAAATAATAATAATAATAATAATAAGTTTACTACTACTAATAATAATAATAATAATAATAAGTTTAATAATAGTAGTAATAATAAGGTTATTAGTAATAATAATAATAACCATCTGAGACCAAATCCCATATCCGTATTAACAACAACAACAATCCCATAACTCCTTCGGCTAAAACATAAACCAAAACCACAAATCCATTTCGCATAACACATCGGCTACCCAATTCACATCCAAACTATCTAACTAATTAACCAAGGTCACCAATATCAATAACAACAATAATAACAACCTCCCACCACCACCACCATGGCTCGGTGGTGGTGGCGAGGGGCTGCCGAGACACCAACAAGCCAAACGGACCTCGAAATTTACCAAACACCAAATATATAATCACTTTCGTCACCCAAACGCAACCAAAACATCAAAATAACCAAACCCCTCACCGAGTCAACCGAGTTGACTCGGTGAGTTGACCGAGTCGCGACCCTAACGTGACCAAAAAGAAAACCACACGAGTTTTTGGTATTAAAACCTTTATTAGACAAGTTTTTATAAAAGAACATATAATTAAATCGGATTAAATAAAAATATAAAATTAGGGTTTGGTTCAAATTAGGGTTTTGTTAATGAAAACGAATAAAGAGGTGGTGGGGAGTGCTCGGTTACCAACGAAACACAACGGGGGAGAATGGCGGCGAGTGGTGGTGGAATTCAAACAAGAAAACGGGTTTCTAGGGCGCGTGGGTTCGTTTGGGGCAAAACCATGAGTCGGGGATGTCCCGATCTACAAGAATAGGTAGGTGGTGTAAGTAGGGGTGGCCGGAAAATATTCCGGTGGCCGGAATTTATGAATCCGGTGGGTGGGGTTGTGTCGCCGGCGAACCAAGAGAGAAGGGAGAGAGAGAAGAGAGAGATTGAGTGTGTGTTTTGTGTGAGAGAAATGAAATAAATAAATAATANATACTTTAAAATTTACATCGGTATACTTACACAAATGAATACACATAAAACATAAAAATATTTATATACATAAAAATATTTTTATATATATTTTTTTTGTCTTCATACGTTTATTTATGTTCGTCTGTTTACGTTCTTTTAATCTCCTAATGAACCAACATACACAACCTCATTTCTTAATGAACAAACATAAAAAAAAAAAATAAAAAAAAATCATCTATTTAGGCGTTCGTATCGTTAAAATTGAATAAACAAATATAAACAAAACTTCTTTCGTATTCGCTAGGTTTGTTTACAAACCTAATTTTTATGGCATTTTCAAAATATCTTCGCAAATTGTTTGAAGCTTTCTATAATTTGGTCAAACTGTTGGTTGAACGTATATTCTCCTGTCAAGCATAATGCTTGCCTTTTCATTTTATTTTATATTGTAACAACAATATTTAAGAATCATGATGTACTAATTACAATAGTATTAATTAGGGGGTGAGTTAGCCACACCCTCCCTATGATTGATGCTTCTGCCGGTTGTACGGTATGCTTCACGGGTTGTACTGTTTGACCAAAATAGGTGGACCCCCCATGGTAGGGAGGGTGTGGTTATTGCATCCCATTAGTTAGGCTAAGTGTACTGACTAACTCAAGAATATTACTACTAGCCAATCACCGACACTTTGTCTTAATCAGTTACTATAAGTATATTTTTAACTATCTTTTTCAAACTAAAAAATTATTTTTTGGGTCATTTTTGTGGATTACTGAGTAAAAAGGACACACAGGCTCACTTTTTGTCATGTGCCTTATGACACAAGTTAGAAAAACCCTTTTAAAAAGAGGATTGATTTACAAGCCATTTCTGTATTTATAAAAACTTAACACCATTTTATACAAGCTGTATAATATACCGTATAACACTATAATGCAGATATTGTGATGAAGAATAAAAAATTGTGGTATAGAAATCCCTTTTAAAAATGCATTTAAGTTGTTGTTCAAATTGAATATTTTTATTATATACTTTAAAATTTACATCGGTATACTTACACAAATGAATACACATAAAACATAAAAATATTTATATACATAAAAATATTTATATATATATTTTTTTTGTCTTCATACGTTTATTTATGTTCGTCTGTTTACGTTCTTTTAATCTCCTAATGAACCAACATACACAACCTCATTTCTTAATGAACAAACATAAAAAAAAAATAAATAAAAAAGAATCATCTATTTAGGCGTTCGTATCGTTAAAATTGAATAAACAAATATAAACAAAACTTCTTTCGTATTCGCTAGGTTTGTTTACAAACCTAATTTTTATGGCATTTTCAAAATATCTTCGCAAATTGTTTGAAGCTTTCTATAATTTGGTCAAACTGTTGGTTGAACGTATATTCTCCTGTCAAGCATAACCTTGCCTTTTCATTTTATTTTATATTGTAACAACAATATTTAAGAATCATGATGTACTAGTTACAATAGTATTAATTAGGGGGTGAGTTAGCCACACCCTCCCTAAGCCACACCCTCCCTATGATTGATGCTTCTGCCGGTTGTACGGTATGCTTCACGGGTTGTACTGTTTGACCAAAATAGGTGGACCCCCCATGGTAGGAAGGGTGTGGTTATTGCATCCCATTAGTTAGGCTAAGTGTACTAACTAACTCAAGAATATTACTACTAGCCAATCACCGACACTTTGTCTTAATCAGTTACTATAAGTATATTTTTAACTATCTTTTTCAAACTAAAAAATTATTTTTTGTGTCATTTTTGTGGATTACTGAGTAAAAAGGACACACAGGCTCACTTTTTGTCATGTGCCTAATGACACAAGTTAGAAAAACCCTTTTAAAAAGAGGATTGATTCACAAGCCATTTCTTTTTTTATAAAAACTTAACACCATTTTATACAAGCTGTATAATATACCGTATAACACTATAATACACATATTGTGATGAAGACTAAAAAATTGTGGTATAGAAATCCCTTTTAAAAATGCATTTAAGTTGTTGTTCAAATTGTAGCAAACATGAAGAGGCTAAAATATAAATCAACCACAGTCCTCGAGCCCCTCCAGCTTTTTCTTACAGCCATTGGATTCTGGCCCCCCTATAATCTCCATTTTCACTATTTTACCAAGACGAATTAACATCAACTGACATGCATACAGTAATGGACGAAATACAACCTAAATAATTTCTTCTTCAGATGACATATAGGTCACTAATTCAATCAAATTTACTCAAAAACCATTGACTATTTTGTACTGTAGTACCTATTTACAAAAGCGAGTTTAAGAATTTATGAGTAACTACTAGTAACACTACCATATCTGGAATGAAAAAATCAAATAAACATGCAATTTTCTATTCTAAAACAATGGAAGAAAGTAGTCAAAGTAAATATGACTCAGGTTTGGAGAAACAGATTTATAACCTTGAACAAATAAGCACAATTTTTTAGTCTTTTAACAGCAAAATTCCATTTATTCCTGCTATAAAAACATAATCTAAACCAAATTTACTCTTTTTTCTTGGAGACCAGAATCCCAAATCCAAGAAAAAAGTATTCAAGAATCTATGCATTTTGTACAAGTCATATAATGACTAAAGTACAAGCCACAACAGCATCATCACTTGTGCATTTGAATATTCAAAACAAATAAAAAAACAAACACACAAACACAAACATTTACACATACTTCAACACTTGTATTCTCTCTCTCTCTTTCACAGTTTGACAAGCCATTTTCAGAAAAAAACTGAACTTTACTATTTCTCCTCTCTCTTTCTCTATAATCCCACCACGACCACCATTTTGCTCAAAAATATGATTAGGGTTCATCCTACAAGAATCTTGTTACCTAAAACTTACTCTTATCATTAAACTCAAAATGGGTTTGTTTTTCTTTAAAAATCTTTGCTTTTTCTTTTAATCTCCAAAAAAAGTTTGCATTTTGACACAGACCCATTTCATTTTAGCCACAAATCTACAAAACCCTTAAATGGTTTATTCTAAAAATCTTTTCTTAAAAATGGGGTTCTTTTTCTGTTAAAAAAAAAAAAAATTGCTTTTTTGGTTTCTTCTGAAAGTCATTTTTTATAATCTATCCGGAGGGTTTAGTTTAGTTTATGAAATGGGGTGCGTTGCTACAAAGATGGAAGAAGAAGAGGAAGTGGTGTCCATTTGTAGAGAAAGGAAGCATTTCTTGAAACTAGCTGTTGAAAAAAGGTATGGTTTAGCAGAAGCTCATTTCAAGTATATTCAATCAGTTTATGGTGTTTCAGCTGCTATTAAGCTCTTTGTTGCAAGACATTCATCTTCATCTTCACCTTTTTTAATCACACTTCCACCACCATCTCCTCCTCCTAAAGAAAACAAAGTTGTTTCAAACCCTTTGTTTTTGCAAGAAAACTTGCCACCACCTTGTTCACAAGAACAACCAACCAAACAGACTAAAGATGACATTGCATGTTCTTGCTCATCTTCTTCAACTTCCTCTTCATGTGAAGATGAAGATAAGTTTAGGAGAGAAAATGATACACATCAAGAAAATGATGGTGATTATTTTTATATGGGAATGGGTATGGGTATGGGAATGAGTAGTCAAACTTCAAGTGTACCATCAATGCCATCACCACAAATGGAGTATGGGTGGGACTTTTTTGACCCATTTGTGACAATGAGGCCAGAGGTAATGAGTGGGTATAATCGTAATTCTGATGATGATTTAAGGGTAGTTAGGGAAGAAGAAGGTATACCAGATCTGGAAGAAGAAGTTGAGAGAGTGGAAAAAAAGGTGGTAATGAGGAGTGAAGAGAAGAAAAAGAATAAGAAAAAAAAGAAAGATGAGGAAAAATGTGGTGTTGAAGTGGAGTGTGCTAATGTGAGCCAGGGGGATAATACACAAAAGGGTTTAACAGTCATAGATACACCTGATAGAGGCAGAGAGTTGTTGGAAGCATTGAAGGATATTGAAGACTATTTTCTTAGGATTTATGATGCTGGTAAAGGTGTATCCAAGATGTTGGAATCTAACAGGATTCAGTTGCAATCTGGTTTGGAGGAAATTAAAGGTTGGGGTTTTTTCGTCTTTTCACATCACACACTTTCAATTGAACATAAACAAATACTAGATTGACTCTCAATTGAACTTTTACTTATATACTTCTTGATAACATGTTTTATGTTCTTATGTGTTTAGATTTTTCAGCTTTTGTGTTTTGTGCCTTGTTTTCTAAAGAAAAAGGTCACATCTTTAGTCAAGTTACCTGCATAAGTGTCGAAAGAACATATATGTATCTCATTTTACATGATCTTAATCATAAAAGAAGTACTCCACATTTATAAAACTTTTGGGGATTAAAGGTAAAGAGGTTTAGATTCTAGTTTGAGAAGTGCTTGGTTTGACTATCACAAGTCAAATGTTAAAGGTTGGGGTCTTTGAAGTCATTTTACTCGTGCAATAATTGAATTCCATTCTAACTTTAATACTGTATCATGTTACTTAACTTAATTTTTGGCTCTTGTGTTTAAACTATCAACTATGATAAAGTTGTTTGCTTTGTTGTTTATGCCAGTTTCTCATGGTGACATGGTCAAACCATTGGTCCACTGAACTGTGTTAACACAGAATAAAGCATTCAGTGATCTTACTTGAGACTACTTTTAATCATGTTAAAAGTGCCCACATTTAGAAAGTTTTTTTAGTAGAATTGTAAAATAGCCTTTAGTGGGTAGTAATGTAGTATTTCATTTTTGGCTATGTAAATCAAATGTTAATTTTCATATAAGGTTGTTTCGTGCAATTTCTGTTGGGACATGCTTATGTTTGGGCCTTTTAGTTTTACCATTTTTGTTCTCCCAAATGATTGTTGAAGACCTAAAAGTGTACTTATATAATAGGGTCCACTTGTCTTGGCTATCCGCCTCAAAAATTTGCATTATGATACGAATAATGAGCAAAATGACCGGACCCCTATTACAGATTTACGGTGAACCCTTTGTAGTTTGTATATGTACCATGAACGTAGCAAGAGTTCCTTATGTACTTGTCATTGTTTTTCTTGTCTCTATTAAGGGTATTCTAGGTATTTGACGTATATATAAAAGCTTTGTTTGAACCAAGTTAGATGTTGCAATTTGTACAAGGTAAAATGAGTATATCAGTTGTGATTTCATTACCTTTTTGCTAAATCGTGTGCATGATATTCTTATTCTTTGGCCTTGTCTTTATTGCCCGGCTTTGAAATTACAAGATTCAAGAATTCCCCCTTCCTGTATTGCTAACATTGATATATGGTTTTCATGCCATGTCATTTATCATTATATGCCACCATGTCCTTTCCTGTTTTGTTTTATTGATTTACTCCTTCATATTCAAGAAACTAGATACAGTTCGACTTTTGAGAGTCAAAGATTACATTTTTGACTAATGAGAGTTAAATTTGTGTTTTTCGGTTTAACAAACTCAAAGCTTGTTTATCTAAAGATTGTCTTTTAACGATGCAGAGAACTCAACTAAACTCATTCAAGCAATTACGCTACGGTCAACATCTTATCGGTCAAATACATGTAAGAGTCTGGTAGCATCAAATTCTAAAACGGCTTCAACATGGACGGAATTCAATAATGATCTCTTTGATGATGGAGGGGGAATGAATTCAGGAAGCCATTCATTAACACTAGGAAGACTATATGCTTGGGAGAAGAAGCTCTATGAAGAAGTCAAGGTAATTCACTAATCCCTATTACATTTGCTTATTTACTTTGATGCAATTGTGATGTAGTTTGACTTTTATAATTACTTTGATGCAATCATGATGTAGTTTGAGTTTTCTGGTCAAAACAAATAGTAATATGTTTCAAACCTGATATAAGCTCTTCAAAATTTGATGACGCAATGATGGAATATCCAATATTGAAGTTAATATATGATTTGAAAGAGAGTAAATTTGACCTCCGTAGTCAAAAGTCTCTTAGTTTTCAATGTATGATTCAATTGCTTTTTTACTTGTAAGTATACACATTGACGTCCCTTAGGTTCCAGTGTTTAAGTGTTGCTTGTTCGTCAAACTTTTCATTATACTTGGCTGTTACCTGAAGGGTATTTAGTTATTTGGTTAATATAAAATATGTCTGTATAACTTAAAATTGTATCTTTTATAAGTCTCTTAGTTTTCCATGTGTGATTTCACAATAACTTTATACTTGTAAGTATACACATTGACGTCCCTTAGGTTCCAGTGTTAATTTGTGGCTCGTTCGTCAAACTTTTCATTATACTTAGCCGTTACCTGAAGGGTATTTAGTTATTTAGTTAGTATAAAATATGTCTGTATAACTCAAAATTGTATCTTTTATGGGATGGAGGGAGTATGTGTTTTCTTTTTCAAATAAATGAGACATTAAAAATTTTAGGCTGGCGACAACACTCGGAAATTATACGAGAGAAAATGCAGCCAGTTACGTAATCAAGATGTCAAGGGAGACGAGGGAGCCACTATAGACAAAACAAGGGCTTCGGTTAAGGACTTGTACAGCCGAATCTTGGTTGCTATTCGAAGTGCAGAATCTATATCAGAAAGAATTGACAAACTCAGAGACGAAGAATTGCAGCCTCAGATTATCGAACTTTTACAGGGGTAAGTACCAATTCGCTACTATTCATGCTTATACTATATTAGATAGAAGTGCTAACCCGTTTCATATTTTTTCTTTTGTAGCATGATGAACATGTGGAAAGCTATGTTGGAAGCACATGAAATTCAAAACAAGATCATATCTGAAGTTAAACTGTTTACATGTCCAACTTATGGGAAATTCTCAAACAACACACACCGTCTTGCTACTTTGCAGCTTGAGGCGGAGCTTCAAAACTGGCGCTCATGCTTTCGTGTTTATCTTACTGCGCAAAAACAATACGTTGGAGCTCTTTACAGTTGGCTGTCAAAGTTCATAGTTCCTGAAGTCGAACTTTACTCAAAGAGTAGGAACACATCTCAACCTTTTCAGACTTTAAAGGGCCCACCATTGTTCATGATTTGCCAAGATTGGTTTAATTTAATGGATAAATTGCCAGACCAATCCGTTTATTATGCCATGAAAAGCTTTTCAAAGGATCTGCATGCTTTGTGGAATCAACAAGGAAAAGAGCAAGATCAAAAGAGGAAGGTTGACAGCTTGTCCAAAGAACTTGACCGGAAGATCCTTGCTTTCCAGAAGACTGAAAACCGTGTTTTTGAAACCAAGAGTCCGAATCTCGAGCTGTGTGAACTAAATGCTGAACACCAGGCAGATTATTTAAAAGAAAGGAAAGATTATTTAGACGAGTTCAGAGCAAAAGTGGAACTAGAGAGAGGAAAACATCAAAGCTGCATGCAAGAAACTCAAAGGATCGCATTGAATGGACTGCAAACAGGGTTTTGTCGTGTTTTTGAGGCTTCGATAGAGTTCTCAAAAGGGTCACTAAAGATGTATTGTGATCTTGTTCGGAACACTGACAATGCTGAGAACCCGACTTATATTCAGGACTCTCAGAAAGAAGGTTGTTAACTTTGTGTCATTTATTTTTATTGATTGTTGTACATTAGATTGTGATTTGTGTTCGAAGCCGCTTGCTGAGACACATCCGTTTAGAGGATTAGTTGGATTTGATTTAGGTGATGCGGAAGAGATTTTTGTTTCTTCTTGTGGGTAGATTCAGATTTAGATTTGATTATAGTTTATTTGTGGTGTTGCTCACAGTTTTGTTGGTTAAAACTCTAGTTTCCTAATTTCTTGCAATCTTTGTTGGTAATAAGTTCCAAAAAGTTGTAATGAAGATTGGAAATTTCAAGTGGGCAGTTGGTTGTAAGTACATGTAGCAGGGTTCTATTGATTGTTCATTTGTTGAGTAGCTATATTATATATTTTATTGCTCATCTAAGATATGACTCCGTAAATTATTAAAAATTGTGTCCCTATCATGAAATTTGTCTAAACTGAAGGCCTTAAATCATTTGATACCATCGATTCCTGTATGAAATGAAAATTATCAAGTCCAGTTGTTCTAAACTTCTGTTTTTTATTCTCTCGATCCAAATTAACCATTTACGTTATTTTTCTAGGCTAATTGTTTTAGTTATTTTACTAGGCTAAAATAAAATAAAACAATTTAGACTCAACAAATTAACTACTAGTGCAAGTAAATACAGATAAACGATGGGAACAAAGACCATTTTTTGCAATTCATCATCTCTATCATCTGATGTGATAATAACAAAATAATAGTATAAAATCACAGCTTTTCCGTCCGGTCCACGTATCATAGCAACCAACTGTTACATTACATGAAACTTTTGAGATAGCCTAAATCTGCTTTAACAAAAATCATTCGTCTAAATCACAGGTTGCCAAATAGTTGGGTTCAACAAAAATAATAATCTTGAAGTCGGCCAATTCAGAAAATTTTCCAAGATTATAGCAGGCTCTCAATGTTAAGCTCAACAAAGGAGCATGGGTCGGGTATGCCAAAGTTTTCCAGCACCTGCAAATTAAAGTAAAAAAGCACTCAAAAAACTACTGTATTATTTTACGATCTACACAACCTATCCAACCTTATTAACAAAATTCGAGAATCTCAGCCAGACATGACCTATTGGACAACTGTTAAAGGAGGCAAAATAGTTGGGTTGGCTATGTCGTCTAAACGGGAAATAGTTTCGTGTACTCCATATTTAAAAGAATTAATGCATAATTGATACGAACAAAGATATAACAACTAGAAATCAATGTGAAATGTAGTCGTTATGTGATAATCAAACAGGGGAACATATGAAGAAGAAATGTAACCGTATTTGATATCAATGATTCACAGAAGTTGTAATGGAATTTGAGAGAGAAAGATTACAATCTTGAATTAGTGAATGATTACAACTGAAATGATAGTTTGGTATTTATACAAGAAAAACAGGAAAACTAAACTAACTGATTTTCCCGCCCTTTTAGTAACAGCTTCTTGAGTGAATCTGCTGACTCTACTGCTGATGCTTGAACTATTTTAACACGTATCAATAATACATGATTATGAAAACAATTTAAGAAGTTCGGTGTATTTATGTAAACACTCTGATAGACTTTTGTCCCATTTGACCTGTTCTCTATTGCTAGCTAAATCTTCTTAAGTTAACCCATTTGACTTTATTGAGGTAAAACATATCTAAACTCGACCCATTCTCATGCAGGGTAAAAAAAAAAACATGTACAATGAACAATTAGCAGAAGTGCAGAACAATTTCTAGAAAGATAATAGATGTTCATATAATGACGAACGGCCATGTAAACAGAGCGAATGATCATAAAATAGCTTAGTAAGTGTCAAATTCAATGTTGAAGAGTACCTGTCGGTGAACAATGCCAAAAGTTCCTATGCGTTTCCCTTTGTAAATGATGCTAGCTTGTCTTCCCTCTAGATATTCAGGATCCTTCATTGGATAATAAACTTGTTAGCACAGGAGTTGCACGTTTTATGGCCTACAGCGCTAGTGGAAGTGGAAAATTTGTCGTGTTGGGTCACGGGAAACGCACCCGCACACACTTTTTAAAAGAAATACATTTACTTGAAGCATTTACTATGTTTACAACAGCTTTATTATCAACAAGATTTTAGATGGTAAAATAAAGCAATTTAAGAGGTATACACTCAAAATACACTTTGGGGGACTTTTCAACCATTCCGACCATTTAACCTATTTCATTTTGAGCTGTTTTCACCCTTTATGGTGAAACATAACCCAGATCAATGTAGTAAATGGGTCGAAACTGCCACCTTGTGATTGCAAAACAAGAAGTACTTACTTTTGTCAGCTCAATGTAGTAACCAGTATTGTCCCCAGGCAACACAAATGGATTACCGGTTACCTCCATGACTCTGTCTACCAGGCCATGTATCAGCTGCAAAAATAAGTAAAAAAATTCAGAAAGACAAAAGTAAAAAAAGCAAATTCAGAAGATTATTGACTTTTCTGTGAACAAAACTACATTCACTGAAAGATAACTTTGGTTTTGTTCTATTTGCATCTTTGTGTTTGTTTCTGTTTTTCTTGTACAGTCTTGTATTCTCCTTGTGGTTCTTACTTGGAGCTTCGAGTTCTATTTTTAAATGAAGTTCTTGGCCACTCAAAACAAAAATGGGCATATCAATAGGGATGTTCAAGAATGAATAATACCAGAATTTTTCTGCAACTAAAATGGTTACATACTTAACAATTAACATATGACCTTTATTATTTCTACAGAGGTTAACATACTCAAACATTGGTTGCAATTTACACAAATTCTGAACCATAACATACTTCTTATGCCAAAAGTGACTATTACCAACTTTTCTAGCTAAGAAAAATAAGGACCTCATTTGTTTCACTGAGGTGTTAATACTAATATATTTTGAACAAATCTCCTTTCAATAGGAGTTTACTCACGCCAACTAGAACAGCATTTCCACAGTCTGGACAAAAGACATTGCTATTGATGCATGATAAAAATGCAAGCAAGGTCAATATCATCAAGGGCCAGATGGTTAATGAAAAATTAAAATACTTCACCTATAAAAAATAATAAAGAACAATTATCATGGAATATTACCTTGATAGGTTTTGGATGATCTTTGTTATGTGCAACAGTTTTTAGTATCCCAGCCATTAGACTGTTTCGCACTACCTATAAAGTTGAGAATCATAACATTTTGGAAATAATGTAAATGGTTATATAATAACACAATCAGACACATATATGTTTGTTTTAAATGTTATTCAACTCTTCTTCTTCAAAATTACACACAGCACAGCACAGAGCTAACCTTTTACAGAATTAGACACACGCCTTTCTTATAACTCAGTAACAAATCAAAACTGAATAGGCATGTGCTTACTATTCAAACAGTGTGAAATCTAAACGTAATTATCTAAGTCATTTATAAATAAAATAAAATGAAAAGGGACAAGCTAATAAGTTTGTTCACTGTTCAAACAGAGTGAAATCTGTATCTATATTAATTCTCAGTTAAAAAGAAGTGAGAGGCCAACATTATTCATTGAATAACAGTGAAACATGGTGTGTCTTTGTACCTTATCTGCCTCCAAAGAGATCCCAGCTATACCATTTACTTATGTTAGAGACACCTTCATGTGGTAGGGCGATAATTCAGGGTAAATATCAGATTTTCCATCGGAATCTATCACCTCAACTGGCTCAACCTCAAACTTCCGTTCACAGTACACAGAAAACATTGTCACCTACAGTAAAAAGTGCATATTAATACCATCTCGTCTCTCAAATGACTTGCAGAGATTAGTAACCAGAGATTCTTTAACACTTAACCATTGTATTCAAGACAATTTTGGCCTTGGTCAAATCAGTGGATGTGCATTCGATGAACACGTTCTTGGTCTTCAAAGAAATAGCCAAGTGCGCTCCGTTAATTATTGAAGGCAGAGACAATACGGTTCTGCAACAACCATTGTAAATTATACAATCAAATTGGTAAACATAGTAAGAGGACCTAAAAAAATGGTAGAACATCTGGTGGACTCTGCTAAGAAAACATAAATTTGAGATACGACGGAGATAAACATCATAACTAAAGGTGGCAAAAGGATACAATTAAATAACAAAAGCATTATAAGAAATGGGTATAATACCTGTTTCGATCATATATAACAGGGTAGACAGGTGACTTCTCGATTATGTGCAAGTACTTCTTCAACTTCAAATCAGACTGTCATAACAGAAGCAAACACGTCCTTAAAGATGAATTAAATGGAAGACCAGAGAAAAACAGATATTTGTGTGTAAACATATACATGACATACCTTGTAAAACTCCATAAGGCTTATCAGCTTTGAAAGTTTCCACCTATAAAGAAGTCACAACACTGCATAAGTATATACGATGTATGCAAATATGCAGAAGTCAAACCAAACAATGCCACTATTACCTGTTTTAATGGCACAAACTCTATGTCTTTTGGTGGCAAAGCCTGCACAAATAGGGAAAAGAAAAAAAGATGAAGCATAAAATGATGAGAAGACACCCAAGGCCATTGGTCGAGTGATAAGTGAGTTGCCCACCAATTTAGAGGTTGCGGGTTCAAGCCTCGTTGGAGGCATTTGCGGGATATATTGTGAGATAGGTGATACGATGTGAAAGAATCCGTTGAAAAAAAAAATGATGCGAAGACTGGAAGTGCCTGCTTATATATGTAACAAACACATCACCAGAGTAATTAAATACTCATATGTTCTGTAGGGTGCTTATGGAATTATGGACATAAAAATTCTTTAAACACCTTTTTTTCACATCCCATAAGGCAAGATTGGGCCCAAATTATACCATATATAAAGCAGATCAATATCAGTTTGCCACATAGGAAAGTTGCAAAAGTAGAGAAACCAAACACCATTACAGTATGAGAAAAAAAATCATAGTATCTGTTGGAAGTCTCTCTACCCTCGGGTAGGGGTATAATTGTCTACATCCTACCTCCCCCATACCCCACTCTCGCAGGATTGGGTTTTGTTGAAAAAAAGCCTAGTATTTGGTGAAGGTCAAAAATACATGTATTTTGTATGCATATCAACAGCAAAGAGAAGTATTATACTTCACGTAGACATAGATTCCTCAACTGAGACAATGACACATCAAAAACATGTGCCCTCATTTGGATCACTATATGTATTAACAAAATCACAAACCTCATATGTGAATGGGCCTTCTATTTTGTCCAAGTCATGTGTTCCAATAGCAACAAGAGTCCTCCGTCTGAAGCATATGAAGATGAAACATGAGAATAGAACGGGGCCAATGATACTTGAAACATGCTTAAGTAACTGCAATATACAGACTAATAACACTGAAATTGGAAACATAAGTAGAATTCTTATATTACCTGCATATATTCTGATGAAGCTTATCTTGGAGGTCAATAAAGCTATTATATCGAGCTTCATCAAAAGTTATGCCCCTCAATACAGCACAAACAACAAATGGACGTATCGCTGATGTCTGGAAAAAGGACGATTCTTAACATATGTATAACGATGAAGAGCTAGTGCTCTTTAACAATATATAGCACACTATAGTTGGTTTATGAGATAAATACAAATACCTCAGGTTTTACATGCATCTTAATCATAGATTTCTTACTAACATCAGCAAGGGTGTAGTTAGGTACAGAATCAATCCCGCAGAAGATACGCAAGGACTGCACAAGTCCCTCAAGGCAAAGCAAATAATATCTGCATATCAAATGAGCATCTTATGTATAAATGATTTGTGATCTTTTTATTTCTGAGAAAAATCTATAACTAATATCCACATGAAATTAACAACCCATACTTCATACTCCCTCTATTCTAAATATAAGAGCTACACATTAAATAAAAATGTTAAATATTTTTATTTTTAGCATATGTTTTGAAAATATATCAAACTTGGGAATTTAACTACATCATTCATATTTTGTGGCACATGGTATAGATATTAGTTCGTAGTGTTATGAATTTTATAATAACCATTAACAGTAATACTAATTTTACGCATTTGGTTCGTTTGACATCAAAAATCAAAAATTAAAACCTTTATTTCTTTACTAACTTAGTTGTGCGGAAGTACTTCAATATTGAATAGATCAGTAAGTCAAAGCTAGTAGCATTATTAGGCATACAATACATAAAACAAAACAGTTGAGACATATAAACAAAACAAGTGATTAGAAAATATCGATTGGCAGGGACGTCAATTTTGTATATAATATCTTCCTCACCACCAATTTCTTCCTCTTCTGTAAGATGTTTCTCTTTTCTTATGATTGCTTTCTCCGTTGTCTACAACCAATTTATGCAGAAATAATACTAGATAATTGATGCACGTCTTACATACATAAAAGTGGATTAGAATATATTGTTTACCACATCATCAAGCTCGATTACGAATACGAAGCATAATTCATCAAACTCCTCTTGTGATGCATAAAAAAACAAGATATTAGATTTAAGTGAATGTGTTGCTGATTTTAGAGGATTTAGATCAAAACTACTGACTGTAAGTGCGCCCTAAGGCTTGGAAAAGAAGGTCCCTTCCAACGGCTAACTGTTGGCATGATGGACCTTCAAACTACTATTCAGTTTATCCTGCCTGAAATGATAGATAATTTTAAAAAATAAATATGACTACTGAAATAATATTGTCGGTCAGATTGAGATACCAAAAAGCTGTAATCGCAAGTCTTTCCTACGTACAATGAGCAGTTCGCATAGACACAATAATAACAACAAAATGTTATACTCGAATGGTAAAGCTAGACTAGATTTAAAAGATTCGGACTTGGTGTTATGATCTGAAGAAGTCATTTCTGCTTTGACAGATACTGCTGCAGTATGCATTCTATTGGTGAAGTTGGTTTTTGTCAAAGCAAAAGGAAGATGTGTGTAGTTTCTGTAAAGAATGACACCCTTCTTTAAAGAGAAGATAAAAAGAGAGCATTTATTCAGACATAAAACTAAAACGGATGTAATTTAACTAAAGAGTTGCAATGATGAAATGCATACCGTAGTTGGAAGAGCATGGAATCCACTTGCTGATGATACACTCACAGACACATAAACCAGTTTGCCTATTACTCGCTAAAAAGAGGACCAGAAGAATGTAGTAGGACAAATCTTAAGTTTAAGTTAAGGTGCTCAACATGTAGCAGTTTAGTAAAACTACACAAACATGATGTCCCTGAAGGGCAAACTTTACTCATATGGACCTTTCTCTCTCAAGGAAACAAGATTCGCTAGCATACACATCTAACAAGGTGGGCCCAGGCCAAGTGTTCAGGCATCACGTAGGCTTTTAATGGAGGCATCCATGTTAGGCATTGTGTTATACAAATAAAGCAGTTAAATAGGATGTGAATCAATATAGCAATATGAGCTTAAATAACGCGAAATTAATGAGCTTATAAGTTCTTCCAAATTCAAATAACACCATAAGCCCAGAAAATAAGATAATCCAAACACCCCTTAGTACAAATTTCATGGCTACAATCAATACATTAGAGATCAAGGGGGGCTGATACTATTCCTAACTGTATTTGGAGAGCCAATATCAAGAGCATTTTATCCAACTGCTGAACTTATCAGCTATTTGATAGAGCATCAGTCGATTCCTACGTTTGAGAAGTTATCTTCTGCATACAGGTTAAATAATTTGGTCAGACGACTGTTAGCACTCAAAAAAAGAAGAAAATAAACAAGCATGCCAATTGGGTACTAACGAGCTGCCCTTGCTGTGTTTCTTTGACTTTCTATTCTTGTGATTCATCAAATTGATCACAGTTCTTTTCAGGCTCATCAAATTTCAGGTTCATCAATTTTTTCAGGTTCATCAATTTGATCAAATGTTTGGGTTCATCAATTCTATTTAACAAAACAAACTGATAGTTTTGTTAAACTGAAATAACTTGACCAATTAGTGCATTTAAATGTATTTTTATATGAAAAATCTCTTTTAGTCATTTTATCAAACACTTTGTGTGCACTAAATTTGACTAAGACGTCATCTTTAACGCGCGATATCTCACTCATATCATATTGGATTTGAGTGATTCAAATTTCTGGGTAAAGAATGGCCAAGAAGCTACAACTTTCGTGTTTTAAGTTTTGCAAAATTCGGCTTTTAAACTAGACAAAATTAGAGCCGAAAATGCTAAAATTTTCAAGAAAATCAACACCCACTTAAAATGTTGAAAAAAAAAGTTCCGATTCATATATTATAATGCATACGAAATTAAAGAGAATTTAATTCTAAAAATTATGGTGAAATCGATTTTTTATAAAAAATTGTCGTTTGAGCGTTATTTACATTTGAAGTTTGAGGTGGAATTAGAAAAACGAGTTAAATGACTATTATACCCCTTAACAGAAAATATTAATAAAAAAAGGAGGGAGTGGGTGGGTGCCATGTGGCACCAAGTGATTGGCTACAAATCTTTTTAGACTTTTTATTTTTTATCCCCTTTCTAGGGGATCGCACCTCAAAGGAGTTGTTATACATGACATAGAATGTCATGGAATAACGGAAGAGGAAGTCATAACCGCATAAGGTCATAAATGACTTGTTATACTTAGATTTCTAACAAGTGTCGTTATTTATGCCAAATGTCTTGTTGTTGGATTTAAGAGGGTAGGGTTTTTAGGCAGATTGCCCAAGGAAAAAGAAAATCAATGGAAGAGAAAGAATAGAGGACGGATTTTATAGAATGAAGCTTTAGGCTTTCCCCAAACCTAAAGTTCATGAACGAGTATCCTTATGAAACGGCTCTCAATAAGGACTTGGGTTTGAAATCGAAACCCAAACGAGTTAGAGGTTAAAAGTGATAAGAGTCTATATGTCTAAGGCATCGAGGTCCTAATGTTTTTAAGGGTTATGATAGAGTAAGGGTTTAAGGTGGGTTATAACAAGTACCCAACTTGTTATGTTTTTATGGAATATTCCTAAATTCCTAGGGATTCTTACAGGGTTCAAGATGACCTAAGGTAATCAAGGAAAGGTATACTTAATTCTAGGTTGACTAGGTTATCCTAATTTTGAGGGACACTAGGAAGTATCAGTAAGAGGTACCTAAGTCTTATTATTGATTTCCTATCTTACATATCCTAAAAGTATTACTATACTAACCATCCCTAAAGTAAGATTCTTAAGGCATACCACTTAGGGGTTTCTTCCAAGGTTTTCCAAAATCTAGGGGTTCACAGTGTTTCCTAAATTTGATTGATGACTGATTTGATACACAATATATATAGTGTATATATATAAGTATCTCTCCGAGGATAGCACGGGTAAATATGTATCCTCGGGTCGTTTTCCCCAACGAAGGCTGAATGGAGTTCGTGAGTTCGTGATCGTGAGTCGTGATGTGAATGTGAAGGGGGTTTATTGGGAACCCTAAGCTACAATTACACTACGAGAAATAAAAATGCACAAAAAACAAAGCACGTAAGCCTAACACGTAATTAAAACCTAAAAACGTAATTAAAACGTAAAATAAACGTAAACGCGCAAAATAAAAAGTGAATTTAAGGTATTACTACTCCTACGGGTGTGAAAATGATTTTCCTAAGTTCTAAAAGACAAAAGAAAATTTTAGGAAAAAGAAAAATATATTTTTTTGGCTTTTTATTTAATTATTATTAGTTAAAAACTATTTTTAAATATTAAAATAATTAAGAAAAATGCAAATTTATTTTTGAAAAATCTAAAATGACTAAAAATTAATTTTTAAAACTGAAAAATATTTTTTGGATTTTATGAATTATTATTAATTAAAAATGACTTAGGAAAATTATGAAATTTTTTAGGTAAATCTTAAATATTATTAAAAACCTAGGAAAAATAAAATTTCTTAAAAACTAACCCTAATAAGCTGTTTTGGACAATCAATTAACTTAAAACAAATTTAAGAAAAATAAAAACTCTGGAAAAACTATTTTGAATAAGCTGAAATAAGCAGATTACAAGCTGGCT
>LBNU01038425.1:9894-24773 GCA_014162995.1 Artemisia annua | reverse complement strand
AAAAACAAAAAAAAAAAAAAAAAAAAAAAAAAAAAAAAAAAAAAAAAAAAAAAATTTTTTTTTTTTTTTTTTTTTTTTTTTTTTTTTTTTTTTTTTTTTTTTTTTTTAGTTTAGCCTTGAACTTGAGCTTGGGTTTAAAAGTGTATTGGGCCTTGAACTTTATAAAAGAAAAAATAAGCTAATAATATCCACTAAAATAAAACTTGTTCTTTTTACTAAACTTGTTTATTAGTGATTTGTTTTTTTAAAAAAAAATATTGTTTCATTTAAAAAGTAATTTATTTTCTATTTTTTTTTAAATATCGTATTTTTTTCCGTATTTTTTTTTTTTTCGTATCGTATGTATATTTATTTTGATGAAATAAAATTAGTATGTTTATTATTTGTAATATTAGTGAAATGAATTTATTTTATTTAATGAAATGAATAAAAAAATAAAGTTGTAAGTGGTGGGACTCAAATGAAGAAGTTGAGGTTAGTTTTTGGTGAGGAGGGGGTTAGTTGTTAAGAGGTGTGGGGATGATGTGGCATGTGTGGGACCCAAATAAAGAGCCTAAGCTCTTCACCACACCTAGCACTCTAACAATATTTATGATTTCCCTCCCTGCAACTGTTCTCAAGTTCTTTGAAAAATCAAAATGATGTGTCCAATCAAGTAAAAGACGTTACAATGATCTTTAAATATGATGTAACTTCGAATTAATTCTAGGAGAGCAGGTGATGTTGATTTATCTTTGGTGTGACAATAAAGCAACACAGAGGTGAAAAAGAAGATATAGATGGGTACTACTTTAAGAGGCACAATTCGCATTTCGCAATACTCACCAATTTGGTGAATGTGAGTGTCAAGCATGTGACAAGCTTAGCAAGAAAATTGAAGGAAATAGGAAAATCAGAGAAAAATCAATTGCATCAGAATTTATGGGGATTGATAGAAAGGTCAATAATGCTTTTACCATTCAACAAAAAGGGTTGAATAGGAAAGGTAAACAAATAAAAAATCATTACCGTTTTGGTGCTTGTGTTCATCACAACAAAACGTACACACAAAAGGATGTGGACAAGGTTATTTTATCTCTATTTGGTGGAAAAAAGTTGTTCTTTTCTGAGCTAAAAATCTCTTAAATCTCAAACAACGGAATGAAGAGAAAGGAGCATTCAAAAGAGCAAAAAACAATACCAACTATCAAAAAGATAAAACCCCAACGGCATCATGTGATGCAAAATGCCAAGCCCCATAATTAACCCATCGAAGTGTCGACTACTAAAATTTAAATGGTAAACACAACATAATAGACGATTTACGTGTGTCCGCAACGAAACGCAACAGACCACTGTCGTGTACAATTAATATCAAAATAAAATCATCTGTGAAGAAAAACTAAAATGCTACCTGAGAAAGCAGTGCAAGTTAAATTGTTTTAATTCACGAAAATGATTTTGTGGTAAGCAAATCAGCGTAAACCATTTTATTTAACAATATTAGATTATGAAGTTTTAGATGACATGCATTTTGACGTTTTGTTAAGATATCACATTGAATATTCTTTTAGCTTCCTATATATATAACTCCTTGGTGTGTGTTTTTTCATCAACTTTTATCTTTCAAGCATAATCTTCTCTTCCTTCCTTTTGCAACATAAACTCCATTCACTCACAAAATTAAAAGTTAACTACACCATTTTCAGTTCATTTTGTGACTTTAAGAGTTTATTATTTCGTGACTTTATTATTTTTGTTGATTGTTTTAATGTTAACGTCTTTAACTTGTGGGAATGACGGATCTATGGCAACCGCCTCTTCTTCACAAAGCCTGCCATTAGTTGGTTCATGCACGGACCAGACTTTAAAGGTTGAGGATCAAAAGTCTGAAGGTCATTGTATCTTGGCGGACATGGCCGCCACCACAATTCGTATGGTTGCCAGTGATGGAGTTCATGAAGAGCTTCAGCTCTCACCAGGGTCACGGGCTGATGCTACTAAATTCAATG
Source organism: Artemisia annua (assembly GCA_014162995.1). NCBI lineage: Eukaryota > Viridiplantae > Streptophyta > Magnoliopsida > Asterales > Asteraceae > Artemisia > Artemisia annua. The sequence continues at coordinate 22,782 of LBNU01038425.1, read as the reverse complement.
ATTCCAACTGGTAGAGCTGCAGATCATTCGGTGCTTATAGTTGGGATCAATGTCTCCTCGAACGACCCCAATGACCACTATGTTGAGGTCAAATGTTTTTGGGGTGAGAACTATGGGAACAAGGGATTTAAGAGGGTAAAATTTGAGGTTTTCACGACTGTATGGTACCCACTTAAAGTAGACGGCACGTGGTATGAAACAAGATCAAGTCCTTCGGAATCAGATTAGGTAAGTAGTGGCGCGCAACTTATGTGGTGGCACTACTAACCTAATCTGATTCCGAAGGACCTGATCTTGTTTCAAACCACGTGCCGTCTACTTTATCCGGGTACCATACAGTTGTGAAAACCTCAAATTTTACCCTCATAGTAGTGGCGCGCAACTTATGTGGTGGTTGTTTATTTATTTGATGTATGATTTTAGTTAGTAGTTTTATTAAGGGGTTTGTAGTACTCGTATTAGTTATTATTAGCTAAATTAGTTTTGTAACATGCCATCTATATGTATTATGGGCCATTTAATGTTTATTTAATTTTTCAATACTTTTGTTAATTATATATTCCTAGAAATCATATCACACCAATGAAAGGTGAATCGTATCTTAATAACATTAGCTACGTGTTTAAGGTCTCGTGGTCTACTAAAAAACTTCAAATGATTACAACTGAAATTACTATGATTGTTTCTAGCAAGAAATAACTGTAACAAATAAGACAAGACTTTAAAAAAAAAAAAAAAAAAAAAAAAAAAAAAAAAAAAAAAAAAAAAAAAAAAAAAAAAAAAAAAAAAAAAAAAAAAAAAAAAAAAAGAGATTAAAGTAATAACTGAAATTACTAAAAAAAAAAACTCACGACCATAGAGGTAAGTCCCGTTTAGTTGACCACGATGCACTCTAAAAAAGCCCATTGGACAAATATCACGATATTCAACTTGCCTTTGAACAAATGAAAATGCTTGGAATCTCGATCGCAGAGTCTCAGTGTATATGGCAAGGGCCCAAATGGGGGCACACTTGGAATACGGGGTATCTTTGTCGAAGCTTCAACAACATTTGAGTACTAGAGTAAATATTCAACTAGTCCAAGACAGCGAGATATGTAATTCCCTCGAGTTTTCGATATTAGTTTCGGACATACTTCCATTAACCAAGGATAATTTGGAGTCTTAATTGGTTGCATCATAATAGTATCCTGTTCTTACAAGTTCTCCAATGGGGTAAACTGAGTTGTATTATAAAATGCCATAATTGTCATGAGTTAGAGAAGCTTATGTCACTTTTGTCATCAAAAGAGCCTGTGTTTGCTCTTTAACAAACATTGAAAACAAAGAATGGGAGTTTTTTTTAGAACTGGATGGTTACAAATTAGTGGGGTGCTAGTCGATTTTGCAACTAGTTCAAATAAGATGTCTATTGCTAGTCATTGGGGCGACGTGCTTCACATTCCGGTTAAAAAACTTCCTGGTCATTATGGAGACAGCTTAATTTGTCTTATGGAATTCCACACTCCCCTGATGATAAACGAGGTGGCTGAAGTAATGTTGAACGACACAAAGAGAATGTTGCTTTCCGTAAGGGAAGTGGATTTCGGTGCTCCGTTGCAACATAAATCTCGTTGCGATGAAAATATTATGGAAACCCAACCAGCAAGCAAACAGATAAGCTTCAACGGTCTTCTCAAGGAATTCAAAATCTGAATTCAAATTCGTATGAAAATGTGGATGAGGTACATAACAAAGATGTATTGTTACCATCAGGTGCAACACATGATCTTTTGGATAAAACAAATCATTTTGATACTGACATGATAATAATGGCTATAGTCCTCATTTCTCTATCTACATGCAAGTGTTCGATAGGGTGAAAGAAGCTTTAGCTTAAACTTCAAATTTCAAGCCTACATCTACATCAAATAGGGTTAACCTTTAACTAAATTACTCAAATGAACTGTATTGCTATTCTCTTTACATGAAGAGACCAATTTAATTCATTTTAACAAAATGAACCAAAGTACGCTTACACCATATAGAACACTAACACCATAACCAAGGAGCACTTTAAAACAAAGCGCACTTTAATTTGCTATAGGTGCTCCCTACTTCCGTTTGTTATAATAAATGGATAAATTTATGTACTTACTTACCCATATCCATTTTGATTCATCCATTAATGTAAAGGCTACTCTAAAACTCAATTACTTTACATGAACCGAAAATTAGACACTATAGGTGCGCCTCTTAGTTGGTGCGCCTATTATTATGATTATTAGCCTCTTAGTTGGTGCGCCTATTATTATTGTTATTGTTAACTGAGGGGCACAAGAGTTAAGGGGCACAGTTGCTATAGGTATACCTTGTTTTTTACCTTTTTTTTGGGTCTTTAGGTTAGGGGCACAAGAGGTGAGGCGCACACTTGCTGTAGGTGCGTTTGGGTTTTGCTTTGTCTTTTAGTCATTTATTTCGTTTTTTTGCTAGGCGCACAAGAGGGCACACATGAGTTTTAAGTGCCTCTAAACATTTCATATTGAACAACAGGCGCACTTGGTAAAATATGTAATTGTGCGCCTTGTTTATAGACATTCAATTTGCCACATGTCTTGCATCTAAAGAATAGTTGAAAAAAAGTTCATTTTGGTAATATAAATGTGCTTTGTCCTATTTCGTATTTAAGTATGTAAAAGGGTTTGGTTAAGAAATTTTCTCTTAACCTTTTGTCCCCCTATTTATCAGTTGGAATGCTAGCATCTACTTTGCCCAACCTATAACTAATTATCAAAGGGCTAATAGCACCGTAGCGTATCATATTTGTCACTTGCACTTTTCATATGTATCAATTTTTTTTATTTTTTTTATTATGTACTAAACTTGGTTTTATTATATTTTTTGTGTACTTTATGACAACTACGATACATATAATAGCAAAAAAATAAAGTGTAAAATGGTTATAAAGTACACAAAAATATAATAAAACCAAGTTTGATACATAGAATAGCACAAAAATAAAATAAAATAAAATAATAAAAAATAAAATAAAAATCGATACATATAAAGATGCAAGTGACAAGTATGATACATATTATCGTACCATTAGCCCTTTATCAAAAGATTCAATTATAGCTAATCCTCTTTCTCACTAAGTAACCCCTCTTTCATCCCTAGTTCCACCATTTGTGAATACAATCGATCCACCTATTAGCCGACAGATAGTTGACTCAAGCCCATGTATGGGTTAGGGTCCATTGAGGTTTTAATATTGCTTTTCATATATACTCTATAATATGATTAATAAAGTAATACTTACGGGTTTATTCAATGTCTAACATGATACTAGAGCAGGTCTGATTCTCAGATCTAGGTAGCTAAGTTGAGTCATCTCCTTCTAAACTGCCCAGTCAAACCCTATCATACAAACCCTAGTCTCCAAAAAATTTGCCTTCACTTTCACCATCCAATTTCTTGCCGTAGCTTTTCATCAATCTTAACACCATTGTATTAGTATTGAATTGAAACAATACCAATACAATGGTGTTAAAAGTATACATGGTGATGATGGAGGGTGGGCGGTAGAGGGGAGGTCTTGCTTAAAGGGAAGTGGTGTCTGGTCTGATATAGTTCAAGCGGGGAAGGAGTTGGAGAATATGGAAGGGGGGTTTTCGGGTCAGTTTATTAGGGNGATACATATAAAGATGCAAGTGACAAGTATGATACATATTATCGTACCATTAGCCCTTTATCAAAAGATTCAATTATAGCTAATCCTCTTTCTCACTAAGTAACCCCTCTTTCATCCCTAGTTCCACCATTTGTGAATACAATCGATCCACCTATTAGCCGACAGATAGTTGACTCAAGCCCATGTATGGGTTAGGGTCCATTGAGGTTTTAATATTGCTTTTCATATATACTCTATAATATGATTAATAAAGTAATACTTACGGGTTTATTCAATATCTAACATGATACTAGAGCAGGTCTGATTATCAGATCCAGGTAGCTAAGTTGAGTCATCTCCTTCTAAACTGCCCAGTCAAACCCTATCATACAAACCCTAGTCCCAAAAAATTTGCCTTCACTTTCACCATGCAATTTCTTGCCGTAGCTTTTCATCAATCTTAACACCATTGTATTGGTATTGAATTGAAACAATACGCATTGCATTTTTTATACCCAAAAGTCAAAAGCAAATATTCGGTAAAATTTTCATTAGGTCATTTAATAGGGCACTCGCGTCATGGACATGTGATGACAGGGAACTAATTAATTTTGATGTTTTGTTGTCAATGGATCTGTTGGAATTCGATGGGATAATGGAATGGTAAAAACTAAAAAATAACAAAAAATAAAAACCTCTTAAGAAAAAGAAAAAAAAAATAGTGGTATGCGGAGTTGAAATGGTGAAGAAAGATTTGCAGTCCCCCGCCTTAGCACTCGACATGCTGCCAAAACAATACGCAATCTTTTTTTTTTCTTTCTTTTTCTGCCTTAGTTGTCCGCATTAATTTCATAACTATTTTTACATAGGAACGAACGCTAATAAAGTTGGTAGCAAGTAACCTCACATGTGATAATACTCGACATATTGTCTTAACTAACAACAAGAGATGATCATCTTTTAAATGCAAACTTTATTAAGTAAATTTTGATAGCCAGTGTATTGCACAGGTCATTAAGAGCTCTAGATGTGGCAAAGAATTTCATTTCCTCATTTGATCTCACGGAGTGCCACATCACCATAACAAACCCCCTTCTACAATCCTCCTTATGGTCACAACTAAAGACAACTTACTCATTTTCTATTCAATTTATAACATTACTCACACACACCCTTTAACTCAAGTAACATTTAACCCATCTTCTTCATTATAAACCTGCACACTCTCACACACACACACACACACACACACACACGCACAATATTCACATAATCACACGCAGTTAAATCGAAAAAATAAAAAATCAAAAAAGGAATATAACCGTTTATATTAAATTAGGTCCCACTCGTCAGGGAAATTAGCTCGTCGTCTGCATGATGAAGGATCGTTTGACGAGAAGTGGCGAGGTGGGACGGTATGGTGGCGAGCTTGCCATGTCACCACTGCGAGGCACGGCCGCTAACACCACACCTAGAGCTCTAACTAGCCAACTCTTTATAAAAGACTAATTATATTTGCGTGATACAAACATGTGACACATGTGGTATTTTGTAAAGATGAGTGATTAAAAATTCATGCATCATATCTAACAGTAGCTCAAGAATTGATAGGCAAATTTGGAGTTTTAAATGTCTCTGATTATAAGCTTGTTGTAAAGATGACTGATTAAAAATTCATGCATCATATCTAAAGTTATAGAAACAATGCTTGCGAAGTTAAAATGTTTTTTGCAAATTTAAAAGTTAAAATGGAGTACTTTCAAATATTACAGTTTTACATACCATTCTTGTCATACATTTTAGATCAAGTATATAAATTATCTTAGATTAAGTCCAACACAAATTGCATAACATTATATAATGGAATTTACAAAATGTCTTTAACTAGTCAACCAAACTTGTCTGAAGTGGTTTCGGTTGCTTAATTTTTTTTAGGTAACCACATTTTTTTAACTTTTTGACTGACTAGTTTACAGGAATTGAACTAACCGTCACACAAATTCAAAGTGGGTAAATCTTTCTCTTTTCACGAAGTTGACATGATCATTTTATAGTTGTTAAATGCACAACATTGTTATCATACATTTATTAAAGAAAAAATTTCTTAAATGAATTCTTTTTCATAATTAAATACGAAATAGGCCGGAGCACATTTATATTACAAAAATGAACCTTTTTCAACAATTCGTTAGATGGAAGACATGTGGCAAATCCAATGTCTACAAGTGACTAAAAGACAAAGCAAAACTTACGGGCACCTATACCAACTGTGCCCCTCACTAAAGACAAAAAAAATAACGTAAAATATAAGACGCACCTAAAGTAACAAGTGCCCCTCACAATGAAAACATCATTTTGATATATTACTTGTTGACGTTCACTTCTCTATTACATCATTTTGATTTATGGTGTCAATATACTACATTGTGTAATTAGTGTACTTTGGTTAATTTAGTTTTTATTAAAACCCTTTGTCTAAGATGGAAAGGTTGTGCTTTTTGAAGTAGCTTGCTAAACAAACATCAAAGACTCCCGATCAATATGTTGTCCAAACTCGAAAGTGATTAAATTCCAATAAAGAAAGTATTAAAGCGGTAAAAAAAAGAATTGTATTTTACAAAACATAAGGCGGTAAAAAAAATGGGCCAACAGCTAGCCCAGACAGCCCTCCTCGTAGTCATCAAAACCGCCTTACTCACAAAACCCTAGGAACATAACATTCGAAAATTCTACTACTATCTTTTATTTATATAATAAAACAAAACCCCTATTGGGAATTTTTCATTTCAAAAAATTGGAACCATACTTTATTTAGTAATAATTTTATTTAAAAAAAAAATATATTATTTTCTTATTAAGTAACATTTTATATTTATCCATAACACAAGTAGAAGATAAATACAAAAAATATAAATAAGATATTAAAAAAAAAAAGATTATTTTCTTATTAGGTAACATTTTATATTTATCCACAACACAAGTAGAAGATAAATACAAAAAATATAGATAAGATACAATTAACAATAGGATTAAAATTTTTAAATAATTATTTCAAAAAATTAAAAACAAACCCGCGCGTGCGCGGGCATTATAACTAGTATAAACAACACCATAAATCATTAAGACAATAAAAATCCATAACACCATGTCGAGCTCGAAAGAAACAAAACCCACAAACACACTACCACCTTTTTACAAAGAAATATGCCAACTTGGTCAAATCTATATCGATTCACTCAGATCAAATCCCGAAAAAATTAACAAAAACGAATCTCCGCCTATCGCTCCTATGTCGAGTCCTGTCGCGCCAAACAAAACAGGAGATCAAAACTAGCCATCGAAGCCTTACCAACAGTGACGTCACCACCTCAAGATGAAAAGTGTCACGTTTGCATGGAAAAGTTTGTTGCTGGTGGGAAAGAAGTGAAGGAGATGGTGTGTAAGCATTTGTTTCATAAGGAGTGTGTTGTTGACAAGGTGTTGGGAGCTAAGGCTGTTGCCACTTGTCCTGTTTGTGGAGAGAAAGTGCCGGTTCGGGGTGATAGGCTGTTGGGGGAAGATATGGATTGGGATCGGCAAGATGATGCTTTTTTTAAAAGGATGGAAGGTTATGCTCGAGGGGGTGGAGGATCATCAGCTTAAACAAGTTTACTTTTTATCATGGGAAAGATGTTTTTATTAACATCTTAGAAGATTTTACAAAGCCGCGATTACTTAGTTTTCGGCTTTTCGAAAATATATTAGCTAATTAGTAGTAGTAGTGTTCTTTCTTTGTACCTTTAGTTATGAATTAGTATACTACAAGAAAAATCACCTTTAATGACAAAACAGCTTTCGTCACTAACAGTATCAAAAATCGTCACTAAGTCTGTTAAGTCTGTTAGTGACCAAAAATAGAGTCGTCACCAGTCGTCACTAAAGCTCCGTCACTAATTCAGTTAGTGACCAAAATAGGATTCGTCACAGAATAGTGACCAAAAATGTCGTCACCTATGGGTTAGAGTGACAACTGTTTTAAAACCATGAGTGACGAATATTTCGTCACTATTTTTCATTTTTAGTGACGAGATAATGGTCACTAGTGAGTAACAGTTAATGACGAAAATATGGTCACTATTCTTTACTGTTAGTGACGAGAAAGTCGTCACAGAGTGCTAAATGTTATACCAGATAAGGTGCTCACTAAACATGAGCGTATAACCAAAAAAAAAATAGGTAAAAAGTTTCATTATACTCCATAATCGTATATGCAAAATGGACTCAAATATGTAGCAAAGCAAGTCTAACATACTAAATTCATACGCAGATACAATTGTTACTCATAAAATACATGGTCGAAACACAACACGAACCCGGCCAATAACCTATAAATTCACCCAGTGTATGATTTCTTCACAAATGTGTCTTCAAAACTAATGTTATAACAATATGAGCAACTATGAATATTTGTCTCATGATTTCTCAGTAGTGAACTCATTAAGTCAGAATTTTCATCAATACATCGGTGTGAGGTCACAACCAGCAAATCCAAACGTAATATGGCATGTGAGAGTGCATACCCCTCATTAAATGGGGATCGTGTGGCTGACACAATTCTCCAGAATCAAGAACAGTACCTGCACAATTAAGCATCCAGGCGGTAACCGTTAAAGATATAACATAACCCAAGTTGACACGTTCACAAGTAACTAAGGTGAGACTGCTACTTTTTAGATAGAGCAACATGCCAACATTGAGGAACTTACCAGTAGTACGACCACTGGCATAGAGTTGGAGAACAACCTGTATTGCAACACTAAATGTCTCGGAACTTATTTTGTGTCATTTTTTCATGATTAGATCTCAGATTAAGAGGTGCCTCAATAAGAACTAAATGCTCTGATTAGAAAATAAACCTAAAAAAGGGTCTTCGACATTTATAGAGCGCAAAAATGCAAGACATATAAATTAATGGCCTTAGACATAGAGGATGATATATATACTTGCCACCCATCTCAGTGATGAAAAATCAGCAAACCTGTTACTTGAAAGATCAGTATCACCAAGTAACTCTCTTAGTAGCATCTCATCAGTCATGTAATTGAGCACCGTCTGACTGTAATTGAGCACCGTCTTGTCAGACGTAGTGTCTTCAAAGCGTATTTTATAGCCAACCTGAATGCATAAATCAAAATAATTTTTTAGTAAGATTCAAACCATGTATTTCAAAGTTTTGGTAAAATACGAAGTTTTCACAGGAAGCATACACACCTCTTTCCTAAGTTTAACTCCTATTTCTTGAGCAACTCTTGCATCAACTCTTCTAGGCTGCATACACACGATCTGCAAGAAATTCGAAATTGACCAACGACTTGAAAATATAATTAAACCAAAAAATATTTCTAATCTCGACAATGGTCTCACTATATTGGAATGTTGGAACAATACGAGCAGCTAGAAATGTATAGAAAGGCTACCATGTGTATTCCTCAATATATTGAAGAGGCACGGTTCTACTAAAAGCTTAACTTATTACCTTTAAACAAGGAGGCTCCTACTGTTAAAAGTGAATACCCATAGCTATTTAACGTATACGAGTTTGCCAAACCATATGGAAATCGGCCTTATGAGGTGCATAAAAATCATTGATATTTCCCTGATTACATAAAAGAGTAAAGATTAAGCTAAAAAGAGAAATACCTTGTTCTCGTCATATTATAGTTGGTCATAGAGCACGTATGTGGAAGGTTACTTAGCAAGACATTTGTGTCATTAGCTTTAATCAGATGTCTTGGGTATCATTTCAAAGCTCTCAGCAACATTGCAATAGCATACTGATCTAATCTGCAAAACAGACATAAAAGATAGAACAGAAGTTAAATAAATTTGATTTAATCCAAAAAATATTAAACTTTTCCCTGCTTGGATCAGGATTGGTCTAAGATAAACCGGCTAGCATCACTATGACAGTACAAGTAAATATGTCAAGAAAGTAAATGATACCCTGTCTATGTGAAGGAGAATTCCATCAACTTTTTGGCCAACTCAATCGTAGTGGCCGCAGCTCCGGGTACAATCCTACTGTCCCGACATAATGCCTGAAAGAACAAAAATAAATAATTACTGCTACACTTAATGTCTTTTTACCCAATGATTTATGCTACCAAGAAACTCAAACGATCACAGCTTAATTTATATTAGAGGTGGCAAAATGGGCTGTTAGGAGGCCCAACCATCTCAATCTGATGATCATACATTCTATACACTCCTTTTCCAGGCCCACCCATCTCAATCTGAAACAATAACACTCTAGTCACAATAATTACGATAAAANTATATTATGTTGTGTTCACATATTATCTTTGAGTTGGTCAAAGTATTTCCATTCATATAATAAAGCAAAACGTCAAGTATATCTTTGATTAAAACGGGTAATTTGTAAAAGATAATTAACGTAAAAAGCGGTAAACTATTCAACCCCCCCTTCTAGTTTTCCACAAAAGTTTTGGTAAAATACGAAGTTTTCACAGGAAGCATACACACCTCATTCCTAAGTTTAACTCCTATTTCTTGAATAACTCTTGCATCAACTCTTCTAGGCTGCATACACACGATCTGCAAGAAATTGGAAATTGACCAACGACTTGAAAATATAATTAAACCAAAAAATATTTCTAATCTCAACAATGGTCTCACTATATTGGAATGTTGGAACACTACGAGCAGCTAGAAATGTATAAAAAGGCTACCATGTGTGTTCCTCAATATATTGAAGAGGCACGGTTCTACTAAAAGCTTAACTTATTACCTTAAAACAAGGAGGCTCCTACTGTTAAAAGTGAATACCCATAGCTATTTAACGTATACGAGTTTTCCAAACCATATGGAAATCGGCCTTATGAGGTGCATAAAAATCATTGATATTTCCCTGATTACATAAAAGAGTAAAGATTAAGCTAAAAAAGAGAAATACCTTGTTCTCGTCATATTATAGTTGGTCATAGAGCACGTATGTGGAAGGTTACTTAGCAAGACATTTGTGTCATTAGCTTTAATCAGATGTCTTGGGTATCATTTCAAAGCTCTCAGCAACATTGCAATAGCATACTGATCTAATCTGCAAAACAGACATAAAAGATTGAACAGAAGTTAAATAAATTTGATTTAATCCAAAAAATATTAAACTTTTCCTTGCTTGGATCAAGATTGGTCTAAGATAAACCGGCTGGCATCACTATGACAGTACAAGTAAATATGTCAAGAAAGTAAATGATACCCTGTCTATGTGAAGGAGAATTCCATCAACTTTTTGGCCAACTCAATCTTAGTGGCCGCAGCTCCGGGTACAATCCTACTGTCCCGACATAATGCCTGAAAGAACAAAAATAAATAATTATTGCTACACTTAATGTCTTTTTACCCAATGATTTATGCTACCAAGAAACTCAAACGATCACAGCTTAATTTATATTAGAGGTGGCAAAATGGGCTGTTAGGAGGCCCAACCATCTCAATCTGATGATCATACATTCTATACACTCCTTTTCCAGGCCCACCCATCTCAATCTGAAACAATAACACTCTAGTCACAATAATTACGATAAAAAAGTTGACTTTAAAGGTAAGCTTTATTAGGAATATACCGTCTTTGATTGGTTCAAATTCACCTGGGAAGAATCAAATCTCTAAAAACACAACTAGCAGCCCGCAAAGACATGTCAGATATATAGGTTAGCTTAGAAAGAACACATTAAAAATCTTAAAAAAAAGTATTACAGTAAGACATGAGAGTTACTTTAGCAGTATAAAACTAGTTGTTTCCTGGACCATATTATCACATATAAGGAACACAAGTTTTTAATTACCAACCTATGATAATTAACATAAAGTAAATGTGACTGTCCCATCATTCTCCAAGAGTGTTTTTCATTGTACTTTGTCATTATCCAACCTATGATAATTAACATAAAGTAAATGTGACTAACATAAACTGTTAGTGGTTCTCCTGTGGAACAGAACACTGGATTTTAACTCTGCATACATCTGAAACTAATTTTTAATGCAAAAGCATTTTAAAGATGGTATGCTATGCGATGATGAGCATAGAAGGAAAAAGGGTGAATGCTTTAATGTATAGACGCAGGTTTCATGTTGGATGAAAAGATTAAAAGAGGAATACAACCACCGAATTTACATCAGAATCCATTTTCTCCTATTGATGAATCAGGTATTTCGTTTTCTTTTCTCCTATTGAACTTAATACGCCTTTGCTCAACGCCAGACAGTGCAGGAACAAGTATGCACTACAAGGCACTGATCTTTGAATAACAGGACTTGATACAACAAATCATCTTTTTCTTTTCAACTATGCACATATAGTGGGTGCCGTAACATTTAGGATACTGTATGGGTGCAACATAAAAGAACCTAAAGTTTGGTACTTCCCAATACATTGAGCAACCATTAGAGGCTACCCCTTTAGGGCCAAAAACTCATAGGATTGCATGAATACAGCTTTGTTTTGCAAGTTGTAAATCGAAAACTGCTTACAAAGACTTCCTCTTTAACCCTTGCAAAGTTAAGGCTCATCAGTTTACCAGGGTGGTCCTTTTGTCAGCATGTAAATTGCAGAAGCCAAGGTTAAAACTATAGCAAGATAATGTAAATTGGTCTAGAAATCAAGGAAGATAAAAAAAACTGGAGTAGATGATTCGCGGGGAAACATTACTTGCAGTAAGAATGTAAGATAACTGTAACTGGCATAAATGCTCCACCTGCAAACTATTAAAGGTAAAAGGCAAGCGATTGCTCAAAGGTTATAGCTAAGAATTGTTTTCCTTAGCCTGAGAGATGGAAATCAGTTATATTTTTAGATAAAACTATCCTCGTCCACTATAAGTTGTCAAATTCATGGCTCCTAAAATATATAACTTTAAAATATAAACTTTATCTGGATCCCGGAATACGAATGAACAGGGGATCTCAGCAGTTACTGTCAGTGGCACAAATTATTATAGAGCAATCTTCGTATGCTCCTCTTAAAAAATGAAGTTATTGTTACACTGTCCATTCAGTTTCGGATTTATCCGACACCATCCGGTTGGTGCAAAGCGGATGCGCTTTCCATGGACTTCGTTCCGAAGATCCAAATCAACACCTCAAGGACTTTCTTAAGATCGTAGATTCTATAGACCTTGATGTTGAAACTCGAGAGACGACCCGACTGCGTCTCTTTCAATTCTCTCTGCGAGACCATGCTA
>LBNU01038422.1:0-13305 GCA_014162995.1 Artemisia annua | reverse complement strand
GGTGGGATATTTTGTCATCAAAAAGCAGACTCTCATGATTGAGAACCTTTCCCCCCGATGATGATTTTTCTTGCCATCATACTCCGGAGGAGTTATGATATGAGTGAGTTCACCGAAGAACTCCCCGTGAAGAGAATCAATCACATGATGTAAATCAGTGAAATCTTGTTCCGTTACGGGCTCATTACTCTCCTCGTTCTGATTATCAAAGATTGGATTATCAGAAATTAAAATAAATTCAGATTCGAAATCAAACAAAGGATTTGTGATAGTCGTATTGAATGTTTCGGAAACAAGGTGATCACATTCTCTTCTAGGCTGACTAGCTCAGAAGGTAATTCCTCCACATAATTGATGTCTCCATAAGATAAAGAATTGGCATCATTATGTGAATTACTAAGCTCGATGTTGGGATAAGAATTGAGTGATTGATCATGATACAAAAGACTTTCAATTTCTCCTAGATTGGCTTTGAAATCAAAGAGATCATCGTCACTTTCCGATGGAAGTGGATTGATGTGAGTGAGTTCATCGGTGAACTCCTCAAGGAGAGGATCAGCATCAGAATGTGGAAGTGATGCCTCAACATACATGATGTCTCCATAAGATACACAATCATCGCCTAAAATCGGAGAAAGTCTCAAAATGATCTTTTGAACACTCAAGAGGGGAAGGAAAATCACATACATGATCAAAAATTCCCTGTGACTCACTTGGGATTGGGACAAGGTTCTCAACACTAGACTTTATGAATTCGTCTGATTCCTTTTCAGGAATAATGCTAAGATGCTCGTCCCCCATGCTCAGACAGTTAGTGGGAACTTCGGGTATGATAACAACTGATTGAGAGAGTTGAGAAGGACTAGCATTCATGGATTCTACAAGTTCCATATGATCTACTGCTAGTAATTCCGTCACATTATTTTCTCCCTGATTTTCCATGGATGGAATTGCAACTGATGAACTTGATGAACCCTTATAAAATTGAATAATATCAAGGGTATCTTCATCATCACTATCATCATCATCGAGAAGAGCAGCATTGCGAAATATGGTACGTGTTTTAGCTGCTTGTTCTTCGACTAATAATTCCTCCATGCTCTTTTCGTTTCTAGCATCTCGTTCTTCCGCAAGTAATTCTGCAATAGATTTCTCACGAGAATTTTGAAACGATATATTAGCCAACTCCTCCTTAAGTTCTTTCAATATCTCAAGAGCCTCTAGACAAAGGTCTTGCGGGATTTGAGGAGTTGTTTGAATCATTTGGTACTGTGGAGGTTGGTCATGATACGAATAGTCGTAATTGTTACAAGGAAATGGATTCCCTGTTTGACAATCAGAGCTGAAGTGTGGACCTCCACAGTACTCACAACAATATGTTTGTTGTGACTGGTTTGGTGAATAACATGGATATTGGTCATTTCCAAAATTCTGAGTGTTATTAGAAAACTGTTCATAGACAAACGTGTTTCTGGTTTGACACTCAAATCCTTGGTGAGGACCTATACAAAATTCACACGAGTATGTCAGCATCTCATGGTTTGGTGGCTGGTAGAATAAATCAGTTGTGTCATGGTAAGAATAGGGATCCTGGTTATAAATAGACCCATTTATTGACTCTACCATGCTACAGCCGGGACAATTACCACCATTATGAGGGCCACCACACCATTGACAACCCAAATGGTGTGGATATTACATAAAAGAGAATCAAAGGGTTACAGAGGGGTAGGGATAAAGAATCAAAAAGGTAAGAGGGTAAAGGTGAATATTTTTTGGGATTTTTGAAAAACATTTTGTAAAAATAAGAAGGAAATTTTTTTTGGGTTTTTCGTGTTCGTTGAAAACTGAATTACAATGTTTTTGGCAATTGATCTGTCAAACGAATTAACTTCATGATTTGTTTTGATTTTTATAAGAAAATAAGAATAAGGATGGTAAATATACAATGAGTGATTATCCAGAATCATTAATCTTCAAATCATTTAGATACGCAACACACCTCCCCGGCAGCGGCGCCATAATTTGACTGGCTCCAAATGGTCAGTCCAAAATCAACCAAGGATTTGGTCAAATAAGGTCTAACAGCTTGTGCCAATTCTCCCGTGAGTATAGTGTTTTCCCGGGTCGTTAAGTCCCAGCGAGGTGCGAAATGGTATTATAACGAATTTGTGATTGGGTGAAATTGAATGGGTAAGAGATATGAGTGATTAGACTAAGGAAATATAAAAGAAAATAGCTTAAAGAGGCTATATCAACAATTACGTGAAAGTAGATAATCTAAAAACGCTTAAAAACTCAAAAGCTCACGTTTAAATTAAAATAAACGTAAACATACAAAATAAAAAGTGAAACGAGAGTAATAAAAATTAATTACTAAATATTAACTATTTAAACTAATTTAAATTATGATTTTTTTTCTAAAACTACTTTACTATAACAGAAAGCTAGGAAAATTGGAAAAAGGTCCACAAGCTTATTGATAAGCTTTGAATAAGCTAAACAAAGAAAATAAGCTTATTTAACTAACACTACTATAAAAATAAAATATGTAAACTAACACATGAAAAAGACCCTAGGGCAGTTGTTAGTGATGTTGTGTCTTATGTGTGTAAGCTACAGGTCCCGGGTTCGATTCCTCCTTTTTGCCAAATTGTCTCACTATTTTTCTTTGTGAAAATTTTATTTTGAAATCTATTTATAAGCTAAAAACAAACCTTTTTTTTTTTTTTTTTATGAAAACAACTTTTCTGAAATCTAGGATTAAGCTCAGATCAATCTCAAAATTTGCAACAGTTAAATACAAGCTAAAAAGAGAATTTGCAAAACCAAAAGCTTAATTAAAATGACCATAAGCTAGAGCAAAACAAGACTAACCGGAAGCAAACCTAGATAAGCCAAATCAATAGACTAAACCAGCTTAAACGAGCTAAAGAGTATGAAACAATCAACAAGCTAACTGATCTTGAATCAAATAGAACCAAACAGGCCTAGTGAGGTACTTTCAAGCTAAAGCACAAGCTAGAATTCTAAAAGCTACTCTATCAAATCAATAAAAATACATGAACAAGCTACCAAAGTAAAAGCATACCAAAAATTATACCAAAATTAGCTTGTATGAGCTTGTTAGAGAAGCTGAAAAGATGCTGTAAAAGTCACTTAGCAAAACTGCAGTCTAAACCATCTATTAGCAAGCTTATAGTGAGCTAGCAATTAAGCTTTTTTATTTTTTATTTTATTTTATTTTTTATTTTTTTTTTGTTTTTACTTGAAACTTATAAAAGCAAAAATTAAGAGAACTTAAAAACACAAACTTTTTGAAAAAGCTTTTCTCATACAACCCAGGGAATAAACTACAATGGGCTTATTTCCTTAGCAGACTTTGAAAATGACCTTTAATTGCAAAATAGCTTAACTGTGATAGCCTAATAAGCTACTAAAAAATCTAAAAAATAAACCAAAAATAACATAACTAAATAAGCTACTAAATAAGCTACATACCAAATTTCAGCTAAAAAGGACTTAAAATGATGAAATGAAAAATCAAAATCTTTTTCTGCTGTAGAAAACTTGTTTTTGCAGCCCAAAAATGGGTGATTTAGCCTTGTAAAAAAATCTAAAAATAAAAATAAAAATACCGCTAAGTAAACAATACATAAGAGTACATTATCCCAAAATTTTATCAGATGAAAATTGAAGAAATGAAAAATAAAAGATTTTTTCTGCTGTTGAAAACTTTTTGACTTTTTGATTTTTATGAACTAAGTTGACTTTCATGAACTTGAATCCTTATCTAATGACTGAATATGATATTATAAGCTAGAATGAGACTTAAATAAGCTAAAGCAACTACTTATGCACCTAAATGCATGATTATGCAACCTAAATCTCAACAGTGAATGAGAAATGGTGATAAAAACTTGATTTTTGACTTTTTACTGAATGAGCAATAGATTTTATGACTTACATGACCTATTAAGACCTATTGTGACTTGTCTCAACAAACAACAACAACAACAACAACAACAAAAGCCCCCTGGAACACAGATAAGACAGTAAATCCAAACACTCCCTAAAATGATTGAAAATGTGATTTTCAAAGTAAAAGAAGGTTATAGACCATGAAACTGATCATTAAGTACTTATGGTGATGTTATAAGCTGATCTTAACACAAAAAACACCATTGATAATATCAAAATACCATTAACCATTAACAAGCCGTTTCCAAGTGATATTTAAAAACTGAGCCACAAAAGATTCCCATAAACAAGCATACATTATAACAACATAGAATCATTCCACTACACCAATTATAAATACTGAAAAACAAAAATAAGCAGTAATAAGCTATTGTACAGTAGAAATGCAAAAATTGAGGAAATTGCTTACAAAAGGCTTTCCAAGCACAGAACATGAACCAAGGAGCCACAACTATCCTAACATCTCCCCTGAGGTTCTAAAACCATAGTCATCCAATATCAACCAAGCTCCTTGCATCTTTCATCTTCTCTTCTGCCTTTTTATTTATTCTTGATTTTTAAGCTATTTTTGATATTTTTGAGTTTTTGAATAAGACTTGAACTAAACTGAGATTTAAAGGTTCCAGTGAGTTAAAGATGCTTAATGAAACTTATTAGAGCAGTAAAACATTACTTTTAACAACTTTTAAATGAAAATGAGAAATTAAGTAATTATTGGCAAAAGCTAAGATGAATAACAGGAACTTGAATTACTGATTAATTTAGGTTTCTATTACATTGAATATGCTAGGAATACACTTTAGAAGCTAGGAAAAGCACTGGAAAAGGAAAATTAACTAAAACGACATTATTACACTAAGCTACAACTACTTATTTTTTTTTCCTCTGTCCTTCTTTCTATCTTTATAATGACTTTTTGGGTTCCCATTAGTCTTCTGAACATATCCCATCAATAAAATTGGCCATTGGATCACTGAGATTAATCCTGGCCCTTGAATTGGATTTTTGACGCCAAAAAAAATATTTCAACTGGTTTTGGTTAACTTGCAGCAGAGAAGAAGCAATTAATGCACCTTGGTATCTAATGTTTGGAGTGGGGAGAGTTGGTGAATGGTGGGTGAGCAAGTGGGATTGATAGGTGGTATTGCAGGGGTGGTATAGGAGCAGTGAAGGTGGTTTGGGAGGGAAGCGGAGTTGACCGCTTGACCCTGAGTTATAACTCATGGTGGGTTGAATTTGTTTGTTGGGATTAAATAATAATAAGGGTCCGTTTGTTTTAGCTTATTAAATCACAAGGACCAATTGTGTAATTTCTGAAAATCCAGGGACCAATTTTGCCAAAATCCCAAAGTATAATCCAGGGGCCAGTATTGTCAATCTTTGATTTCCCAAGGGCTTTTGATAACTTTTCTTCAAAGTAAATCTCCAGGGATCAATTCTGACACTTTCTAAAGGTTGAGGAACTAATATTGCCATTTTTGTAAACTTTGCTCCATTTCTCATCTGTTTTCAATTCTTTTGTACCTGAAACACATAAAAACACAATCCAAGGATATTTGCAGTATTATGGGGCATATTTGTGTGTTTTCAGTAATTTTTGCAGTTTAATTGGGCCAAAAATGATGAGTATTTATACACTCATCAGGCACTGTATATACCAGCCCTAAATTCCGAATTTTACATCATTCATTCCCTACCATTCCACCACACAGAAGTCCAGAGGAATTCAGAGAGCAAGGAGTACATCATTCCAGTTGCATACAAGTCATTTCCAAGGGAGGAATCACGCTTCAATCATAAGTTTATTCATATTTAATTCTTTTAATCGATTTATGTTTTCATTTACAATGTTGAACATGATATCTTCTATATTTATTAATATGAGTGGCTAAACACCTCTTGGTGTTAGCCTTGTTATGAAATTCTTTTTGCCGTGATTTAGTTTTCTCGCATTTATTATCGTTTTGTTTGTATACTTTCTTGGCGTTTCTTGGGACACACTAGCTTTGGTAGCATAAATGATTAGTAGTTCCATTGAGGCTAGGAGAATTGACCATAGGACCCATAGTTTATAAGGGTGTGACTTAGTTGTAAACATATCACCATACACGTGAGAACTGACCATAGGACCACCTACCAATCAGATGTGCTTAAAGGAGTTAGAGGGGATATAAGTTGCGACCTGCCCGCATCCCGTTAGACTAGTCTAAGTTAGTAGAGGCACTTAAAGACTCTTGAAAAATATCGTAGGTTCACACCGTCCAGCGAACTCTTGCAATTTAAGTTTGTGAGAATAGGACGAGGTGCAAGATATGTTATGCAATTTGACCATCTGAGTCTAACGAATTTAATTCCCAGATGAAACGATACGATACATTAATTAGAAAACTTGTCATGATAATAACAAGAGTAGTAATTAGGTTAACACTACTTCTGCTTACTGATTTCCCTTCAATTATTTAATTGTTTTTGTTATTTATTTTTATTAGCTTAATTAATCAAGTCAATCATAAAACCCCTTTTAAGCGTGACACTAAGCTTAGATAATTTCCATACGCAAAGCTCTTGGGACGACCTCGGCTTTACCATCTAGCTATACCTCACACAACCGGGTACACTGCCCGACAATGCATTAGGTAGACCTTAGGTAGACGAGACTTTATAAATATTAAAATCTAGTTAGTAAAACCTGCATCAATGCACTCAATGGATTCAAATGAAGATAAGGATTGTGGTAAAACCTGCATCAATGCCCAAAAATGGATTGTGGAGACTAATTCTTGTGATCCATAGGTAGGTACAACAAGTGTGTGATGTGATCTAAAGCTTAGGGCCTGAGATATAGCACAGAGGTAAATGTGACGGGACGATGGTGAAAGTACAAGTGTACTTTAGGTAATAGGACAAGTGTTTTAACATATGTTGTTAAAATACTTGGGTGTTGATTCTTTCAGATATGACCTTTAATGACTACAAACGTAAGTCATATTTACTTGAATATTTTGGATGAAATACTTAAGTTGTCAATCCTACTTTGATAAGATTGGATAGCATTCAAGGATAGCAAGACTTTGATAATACATCTATAACCTAAGTGTGAGTTATGACTCGATGTAAATCTTAATCGTCTTGAAGGATGACACATTACTTTCATGTTAACCAAGTGAGGTAACATATGTAGATACAAGATAATATCTACAGTCATAAGTTAGACTTGTGATTTTGATATTACATGTAATCTTTGTAAATAATGATTCCGGATTAGCTAGGAAGTTGTAAAGTCACCAAATAAGTGAACCAAATAAAAGGTTCCTTCCCTTATGTAGAAAGGTTCCTTGGGTTCGTTATGAGAAATTTCAAATTTTGATCAGAAATTCTTATCCTATTGGTGCAAATGAAATGATATGATCCTAATATGAGTGAATATCAGTGAAAAGTATCCTAGTAACAAAAGTTAGTGCTCTAGAGTGCGGGATTTAAACGAAAAAATAAAAAAAATTTACTGCAGGCTGAGGAACCACCCTTTTCGCCAAGCCAAAATCCTTAACAGTGGACATTTTTCGACCCCCGAAACCCATTCGAATTTCCTAATTTTACTTGGAACATATGCACCTAATTAGATGTGATTAGGAAACAATAAAAACACAGGTTCTAACACATGTTAGCATATAGATCAAGCCGACGATTTTGAACTTACCATAAATGGAAATTAAGCCAAACAGTGACTTAAACACGGAAAATTGATAACATCAAAGTGTTATCGTCCTTCATGATACGGTTAGTTCACACGATCATTCAAAGATAAGTTTCTATCCTATAACAAGACACATACATTAAACATCATTGTAGAAGCAGATATACCAAACACCTTATACAAGAATACTACATGTTTAAAAATGCAGTAACACATTTAGACACTTGACCATCTTTCAAGATACTTAATTAGTATTACTTAATTCTCATTCCTAAGTGAGTTATGCAAGATTTTAATACAACATATGCAAAGAGAGTGATCTAAATCTATAGGCAATGTAAAAACAAGTTTTCAACTTAGTACACAAAATCTAGCAAATGTCCTATTGTGTATAAACATGAAATTGACAAACAAGCAAATGAATATAATGGCAAGATTGACACTTATATATCACAAATAAACAAGTGCAATCACAACTTTCAATAAGCAAACAACATATATGCAAACACCCAAAACAAGTAGTCATTTAACATAGCATAACAAGAAATATACTTCTCGTCACTTTCCGTTTAAATATGACGATATATGCCAAGCTTTCATTAATTTCCTTTAGATGTATAACTATCACCAAATTCTTTAGTTTCAAAAAAATAATATCAATGCTCAAAGGAACCTAACTTAAATTGCCTAACTCAAAAATTTGAGTTTCTACGTCAAAACGAAACTTAATATTTTGGACATACTGTAATATTTGGTTTATTCTACTCACTTAAAATTAGATTTAGGCTATAAGATTACTTTTAAAAGAAAGTATACTTAATTACCTTTAAAATGATAGGTGACGCGGCTCCTACGGACTTACGGTTAATTTGTTATGAATTTTTGAAGTCTGACAAAAACTGTATACTGTACTGACGGATTTCAAGGAACCAATTTTAGCGTTCCGCCGTTGTTAAGAATTGGTTCCGCGGGTCTGTGTAACAAATTCACAAAAACTTGTATTTTGACATAAAGAAAATATGTAGGACTTACTAGATTTGATAGTAAACATATAATACACTTATTATAATATTACTTATGTGACTTATCTAAACATTTAAGGATGTGATTTTTCAATTAAATTTATAGTTATCCCAAACTCTCCTTAAAACCGTATTTTTCATAAATTAGCTCTAAGCACATAATTTGACACTTACAAATTCTTTTAAGAAATCTTTTCTTTTATTTTTCAAGGAAACCTTCAAGCTTGTACACAAAGTAATATTTAACAACAAAATTTCTAAGTATACTTAGCGAAACATTTTTCATATTATATTCCGCTTCAATTGTAATTTGATACATGGATCGTACTCCATTTTTAAAACCATTTGTTTTGAAAATAAGAGCTACGAGGCTCTGGTACCAATTGTGAAAACATAGAGGGGGTGAATACGCTACCGTTTAAAAACTTTATTACTTGTTGTATCAAATATCTAATTTTAGCTTGTTCTAATATGAAAGATGTTACGTGTAGTTTGTGACTAACATAAACTTAAGACATGTTATCACACAAGTATAATCAACAATTCACAACACAAGCAATCACATAATGTAAACATAAAAGTAAAGCAATAAGTAAAAGAAAGCGCAAACCGAACACGATGATTTATAGTGGTTCAATCACGGAGCTCCTCTCCGCCGTACTCCACTCCCCGAGTACCCAACTCGAGAGTTACTTCACTAGATCAACAAGATCCCTTCTCGGCGGAGAAAACCTTACAAACGTCGATTACACTTTTTTCGGTACAAAGCTAAATATCGGGTTCTAGTTCGAGGTAGAACCAACCTAACGTCGCCTATACAATATTTCCGACACTAAGCTAGATGTTGAATTCTTTTACAAGGTTACAAGCACTCCCGTTATGTTTTATAGCCCAACATAAAAACCTTGTGTTTTATGGAACAAACACATAAACCGTCTAATATAGTTTGGTGAATAGATTGTGATGTTACAATGATGATCCAAGACATACATGTCTAATGGATATTAATGCCTAATCTAAATTATCTTCTTGAATAAGAAGTCTTCAATCTATGAGGATGACAAGTGCCCTTGAATCTTCATATGTTGGTATGCTTTGGTGGATGATGATGGAGAGATCTCTAAGCTTTATTTGGTGGATCAAGATGTATGATATGCTTACAACAAAGATGAATGTTAGAAGCTTTATGATCATGTGATGGTGAGAGTGATCTATGTATGTTATTACATTGTTATCTACTTATCTAACTGATGCAAGAAGGGTAGAGAGAATGCGTGTTAAAGTCATAAACCAAATGAGTAAACCATGGGCTGCTGTTTATAGGCAAACAGCCTGAGCAATCCGCGGATGGGACGAAACCAAAAACAGGGTTTCGTCCGTGTACCATTTTGGTTCCGTGGGGACCTAACAAAAAATCTCTAAAAGCTTCTACCAAATCTAGCTAAAATCTACACCATATCTTTCCCATATCTTACCAAGATTCTTGAGTGTAAATCTAAACAAAATATCTATCAAATCATTCCAAAGATTCCATAGAGATATGATGATCCTATGCATGAGGTAATAAAACATTTTCATTTTGATTAAAATGTATATGAAGGTAACTTGTAAGTTACTGGAAAATGTATTATAATGCTATATGGTATTTAATAAGTTACTAAAAATGTCTGATGTACTTATGTTGTTATAAGACACATTTTTATAGATTGTAAACTTACTAATATTACCTAGACACCTAATGTGTAAAATGAGTTTGAAATAGAATGATTAACATTTTAAAATACTTAATGATCCTAAACGTAATTTAAACATTCTAAATGATTTGTTAAGGGGTTTGATCATAATTCAACATAACAAACATGTACGAACCTGTGTTGTAGCATATGCGGACTCGAGGCGTCGAGAGGCATTGAATGTATATGGAGACATAATATGATTATGAGTAACTTGCACATTTTATGTTATGTATCAAGTTATATGTTTGTCATCAATCAAAACAAACAGGACTGTATAGATTAAATATGGTAATATTTGCACTAACAGGCTTTGCAAGACATTGAGCATGGTAATATTAGAGATCTTGCAAATATTTAATGAAAAAAGCATATGTGTCAAAACTGTGAATAAAAAAATAAAAAATAATAAAGAAAAAAAAGGTAAGAGGGACTTATTTTCAATTTCGGAAAACACAACCCTTGTAGAACATTAACCGACTTGCCTTTCTTCTTTTTCACAACCTCTCGAAAAAAAACCCTAACGTGTTCTTACAACCAACCATTCGTAAACTCACAAACCAATAAACTCCCAAAATGTCGACATCAGGAAACGAAATAAATTTGAAGAAATATAAATCACCATTCCTTTCTTCATTTTCTTCTGAATCAGATAATGATTCTCGTAAGAAAGAAAAAATTGAAGACTGTTGGTTATGTTGAAAACAATTTGAATGATGAAATCATTCAAAATATAGGTAAAGATGTAAAAGAAGATCATAAGTTCAGTATTCAACTATTGACACAATATGTTGTTGTCCAAAAAAAAATAAAAAGAAAATGAAACAGTTGCAAGAAAAGTTAGTTTGAATAACATTTATATTAGTTTTTGTTTCGTTATTATCATTTATGTTTTTTTTTACTTTAGATTTTTTTAATCATATTTATGTTTAAGTTAATATAAGATGTTTATGTTTGTTTTACTCTTTGTTGATTATTATCATTTTGGTTGTATATATATATATATATATATATATATATATATATATATATATATATATATATATATATATATATATATATATATATATATATATATATATATATATATATATATATATATATATAAAGATTTCGAAGCCCGCCCGATGCGGGCATGACTTATAAATATCGCTGGCATATCATTTTACAGCAAAAGAAGGGTGGTAAAAAATGGTTGAAAAGTGTAGATGTTAATACTGTTGACATATTTTACTATAGCGAAAGAAAGTGGGTAATGAAGTGTCCAACGAATAAATTAAACGACGATTAGTGAAGTACGAACATCGTAACATATTTATGCAGTGAATAAGGATTACTCACCACGTTTTGATGGTACAAGTGCACCAGCAGATAGTATGATTTCATCCATCTTCCCACCTTTAAGATATGCTCGATGCATATTCCCCAATAGGCGGACATGACTTATAATTATTCTTTTGATGGTGTTAGTTAACGGAAATTCATTTTTAAGCACGGGCAGCTTATCAAATATTTTGATGGTATTAGTTTACGGTATTTATTTTTTTAAGAAAGTTGAGCTTTTAATTTTTTTTATTTTTTTTCTCTTTGTAAGTTCATGTATTATGTGTGAAAAGAACAATCATAAGTATGACAACAAAGCATAACATGATGGTTATTCATATGCGAACTAAATCTTTTTTGTACACAACGCTTATTGTGTATATAGTGTATTCTTCATCTTTGTCACAACAAAGAACTTTCGTACCCCGCTGGGTTCGCTTCATATTATTGATTGATAAAATCTAATCGGACGTAAGTAAATAATGTATAACGGCAAATATGTTGATACAAAAATTGCAACGTTAACATTTGACTTTTTAGTCATTAAAATAATGTTAGGCTACAAAGAAAATAGAATCATATAAGAAACGTTATTGGAAAAAAAATGTATTTATTGTATAAGATATTGTAACAGGTTAATCTCAGTAATGAAAATGTATTATAAGTGCCACCAATACTGGTGGTCATTTTAGTTGCCCATAAATTTGCGAACAATCTCCACATCTCAAACTTTGATTAGCTTCAAATACCCAATATCTTTTTTAATGTATCTGCACATATAAAATACTTTTGTTACAACCTTAATCTAGCTTCACTATGTGATTCTCCACCATAGGCATCTATTTATAAAATCCGCCGGGTTAAAATTTGTAAAA
This sequence comes from Artemisia annua, assembly GCA_014162995.1. NCBI lineage: Eukaryota > Viridiplantae > Streptophyta > Magnoliopsida > Asterales > Asteraceae > Artemisia > Artemisia annua. The sequence continues at coordinate 677 of LBNU01038422.1, read as the reverse complement.
GAGCCTAACGTAAGATCGTTATTACCATCCAAACATCCACAAAGTGACCAAAAAAATTTAATGCAATCACATAATCTCCAATGATAAAAGGAAACATTATGTAGTCTAAACCACTTCGGAGCTAAGCATTTACGTTGTTCCCGTTTTAACATGCTAGGAGGTTATTGGTGACATGTTAGGCGGTTATTGAGAATGTTTCATAAATTGGATGATGGGCGGGCATGTTTTGTGATTCGCAATAGACATGTTTTTTTTTCTGTATATGTATATTACAGAATAAATAATAAAATGTTTTTTGTTTGTATTTTACTAAAGATATCCAAATGAGTGGTTTAATTGAACATGATCAGTATATATGAGACCCTAATATCCTGGTTATGTGCTCTTTAATCGTCTACTGGGCGGGCATGACTTATAATTATTGTTGACATATTTTAGTATAGCGAAAGAAGGGTGGTAATAAATGATTGGAGATGGTCGAGTTTGGATCGTTTGTTAACTCAGCTTCGATTAGTCCCCCTGCATTTCTACGTGTGACTGGCTTGGAAATTGAGGTACATAGATCAGCCAAATGCAAATTTACTCGGTTAAAAAAAATATACTTTTAAAAACGCATCGGAACTTTTGATATCAGTCATTTTTTCTGAACCATCTTGAGTCGGTATATTTTCTCTATG
>LBNU01038421.1:914-19546 GCA_014162995.1 Artemisia annua | reverse complement strand
CGTGATATTTTGAATCCCTTCCGTATTGAGAAGGAGATTACTTTGCAAAGGTCTTTAAACGCTCATGCCTCCAGGTGCGCGAAAAAGAAAGGCGTAACAGGGAAGGCTATTCTGTGCGGCATAGGCGCTGCGCATCTGCCTAGGACCGACGATGTTCCTGTCACCGTGGCCACTGTTGGTGCTGATGATGCGGCGTTGTTGCAGCGGGTCAAGGATGCCAAGGAAGAGGCGTTGAGTAGGAGCTCCAGCCTGTTGAAGCGTACATATAGCATATAGCTGTTTTTGTACTTAGCTTTTTGTTTTGAACTCATTTTCTGTGTAAACTTGTTTATATATGAAGTTCTTTTTTGCTCTTGGCGTACTTATAATTTTTCAAGTACTTATGTTTTTTGAACTCATGGTTCGCGTATATCTTTGATTGTCTAAGTATGTCCTAAGAAAAATCATAATACGAATTTCCTTAAGTAATTTCCAAAGTCGTGTATGGAATTTTACTGACTTAGATAAAAAATCCATAGTCGTCTATGAGTTTTTATAGATTTACTTGTCATATTAAATTTTAAGAATCAAGAGTCTTGATTTTCTAAGTTGTTAAACGCGCACAGTGTGCCCTATTGTGCATCCATCGTGGGATTGCGCAAGGAACTTGCGTCAACGTCTTGAGCGCAAGGTGTTTAACAAGGATTCGTAATCCAAAGTTGATGGGTTTGCAACCCTCTTACTCAACGAGTTGTTTAGTAGGTTAACTCATCCTTTTTACCAACGTGGGTATTAATTAGTGCATGCACGCCATGTAGGCTAAAGGTAACGTGACCAACACATTGAAATAGAAACAATATTTAAATAACAATGTAAAAAAATTTGTCGCGGAGTTAGCTAGAAACCGCGAATGTTTTATTGATACTTGCAAGTTTGTAAAAGAAAATACTTATCTAGATAAGACTTAAAAATAAAATTACATGGATCTTTATTGGGGGCACTCTCTAAAGTGCTTGAGTGTCCATGCTGGGCCGTGGCCTATTCTAAAGATAGCATCGCTTAAGGTTGCGAACGTTCCACGTTCGTTCTAGCTCGTGTCCATCTTTATCGCGTAGCTTGTACGCTCCCTTTCCAAGTGCTTCAATGACCTCGTAAGGTCCTTCCCACTTTGGTCCTAGCTTTCCAGTGTCTTCTGCGCGGCTTGAGTCATTTTCGCGGTATACGAAGTCACCTGGTCTGAATGAAGTGTTGCGGACTTTGGCATCGTAGTACCCTTTCATTCTTGACTTGGCTTTTTCTTCGCGTATTGCTGCGCGTTCACGTCGCTCTTCCAATAGATCTAAGTCTGTACGCCGCTCATCATCATTGGTAGCAGAATTAACCTCCGTAGTACGGATAGTTGGCATTCCAATTTCAGCTGGTATGACAGCTTCTGTTCCATAGACCAAAGAGAAGGGAGTGTCTCCGTTGCTAACCTTGATAGTGGTTCGGTGCGCCCAGAGAACATGTGATAGTTCTTCTACCCATCTTCCTTTGTGTCTGTCCAGACGCGCTTTGATTCCTTCACCCAGGCTTCTATTCGCGCGTTCAACCAGACCATTTGTTTGTGGGTGAGTTACTGACGCGAAGTGTTGCTTGATGTTCAGCTGTTCGCACCAATCTTTGAACGGATTGTCACGGAATTGTTTTCCGTTATCTGAGATGATTTCACCAGGTAGTCCAAAGCGACATACGATGTTATCCCATACGAATCGCTTGACTTGGTTGCCCGTGATTGTAGCCACTGCTTTTGCTTCAATCCACTTGGTGAAGTAATCTATTGCCACAATGAGGAATTTCAATCCACCCGCGGCAACAGGGAATGGTCCAGCGATGTCTATTCCCCATTTGTAGAATGGCCATGGTGATGTTATCGGTGTTAATTCATGCTGTGGACGGCGCGGGATAGGTCTGTGAACTTGGCAGTCGCTGCATTTGCGTACCAAGTCTCGTGCATCTCGGTGCATAGTGGGCCAGTAATATCCTGACCTTAGCGCTCGCGCCACAACAGACCGTGGTCCTGAGTGCATACTGCATGAACCGGCGTGGATCTCTCGAAGTACGTAATCTGCCTGAAGGGGTCCCACACACCGAAGCCATGGTTGTAAGAATGAGCGCCTGTATAAGACGCCATCTCTAAGCTCGAATCGCTGCGCTGTGCGCCGTATTCGTCGAGCTTCTTTCTGTTCTTGGGGTAATATACCCTTGCTGATGAAGTCCACGATAGGGGTCATCCATGTAGGGCCTTCTTCTTCTATGACTGTGGATACTTCCATCTCGGAGATTGACTTGTCTTTTAGGATTTCGACCAATACTTGTTTTGACAGATGTGCGAAACTTGTAGACGCAATTTTGCTCAATGCGTCTGCTTTCTTGTTCTCCCCTCTAGGGACTTGTGTTATTGTGAATCTGTCAAATCCCTGGATTAAGGATTTTGTTTTATCAAGGTATTGGATCATGTTTTCCTCCTTAGCCTCGTATTCTCCGGACACTTGATTGGCCACTAAACGGGAGTCTACGTTTGCTTCTAGGTTGCGTACACCCATTCGTGTTGCGATTCGTAGTCCAGCGATTAGGGCTTCGTATTCTGCCTCGTTGTTCGTGGCAGTGAATTCAAAACGCAAGGCATATGTAAATTCCATTCCTTCTGGATTGGTAAGAATGAGCCCTGCGCCTGAGCCATCTACGCATGAAGATCCGTCCGTAAACAGGATCCATGGTTCTTGTAGTTCCACCTTGGGTGGTTGAGTTATATCCTCGCTTTCTGGCTTTTCGATGATAAAGTCCGCGAGTATTTGTCCTTTGACTGCGGTGCGCGGTCTGTAGGAGATGTTATGTTCTCCTAGTAGTACACTCCACTTCTGCAATCGGCCTGACGCGTCTGGTTTGGAGATGACTTGCTTTATGGGTTGGTCGGTGATCACCACTATGGGGTGCGCCTGAAAGTATCTGCGCAATCTCTTGGCTGCGAATACCAGCGCCAGTACTAACTTTTCCATTGGGCTGTAGTTAATCTCCGTTTTCTTAAGCGCCTTGCTGACAAAGTATACAGGTGTTTGTACTGAGTTCCTATCCGTCAATAGTACCGCGCTTACTGCCCCATGAGTTGCGGATAAGTACATTATCAACTCCTCCCCTGGTCGGGGTGCAACTAACTTGGGGAGCGCTGCTATTGTTTGTTTGAGCTGCTGAAACGCTTCCTCTGCTTCGGTAGTCCAGCGAAAGTCTCCCTTTTTTGTGCACTTCTTGAGTGTTTTAAATAGTGGTAGTGACTTGTCCGCTGACTTGGATAGGAATCTGTTTAGACCGGCCAATTTTCCATTCAAGGATTGGACTTCCTTTAGCGTACGCGGTGAAGGAAGTTGTATGACTGCTTCAGTCTTTTCAGGGCATGGCTTGATGCCATCTGGTTCTATTAAGTATCCTAGGAACATGCCTTCTGTAGCGCCAAAAGTGCACTTCTTAGGATTTAGCTTCATATTGATTTTCCGTAGTGTTTTGAATGTTTCTTCAATATCGCGCACTACTTCATCTTCAGTATGGCTTTTTATAACCAGATCATCAACGTAGACCTCCAAGTTGCGACCCACTTGCTTTTCGAACGCATTATCTACCAAGCGCTGGTAGGTAGCTCCCGCATTCTTTAGCCCGAAGGGCATCTTTGTGTAACAATAGACGCCTTGGCTCGTATGGAATGATGTTTTTTCCTCATCTTCCTTAGCCATTTGGATTTGGTGGTATCCTTTGTATGCGTCCAAGAAGCATTTGAAAGGATATCCACATAAGGATTCTACCTTCCAGTCTATTTCTGGTAGTGGGTAACAGTCTTGAGGGCATGCTTTGTTTAGGTCCGTGAAGTCCACGCACATTCGCCAACTGCCATCGCTCTTTTTTACCATGACTGGGTTAGATAACCAATCATGGTATTAGAGTTCTCGCATAATACCTGTGTCCACAAGTTTGTGTACTTCCTCCAAGATGGCCTTCGCGCGCTCTGGGGCCTGGCCACGCTTCTTTTGCCTTATTGGCAGATATCCTTGTCGGATTTGCAGTTTGTGCTCTGAGATTGACCTAGGTACGCCAGTCATATGCTTAGGCTCCCATGCGAAGACATCCAGGTTTTTCTGCAGGAGTGCACACACAGCTATTTTCCCTTTATCTGACAGCGAACCTCCAATTGACACCTGTTGTTCAGGGTAATCAGGGTGTATTGCTAATTTCAAATTTGGAATTTTGGCTGTGGCATGTTCCTGAGTGTTCGTTGCTTCACATGTAACTGTGTTACATTCCTCGGGAGGTACAGCGTTGTTGTAAAGGGTGACAATGCCGCCTTCTACTGGGAATTTGAGCATTCCATGCGCCGTGGATGGTACTGCCCGTACGGCTGATATTCCTGATCTTCCAATAATACCATTGTATGGTGAGGGAGATCTAATCACCATGAAGTTCATCCATGATTTTGTACAGTGCTCCTTGTTACCAAGCGTAACCGGTAGGCGTAGTTTTCCTATTGGCCATATCTTTTCTCCCGTGAAGCCTGTTAACGATGATGTGGCAGGGATCAATTGACTTTGTATCTCCGGCCGTAGTCTTTTGAAACAATGTTCATACATTTTTTCTGCAGATGCTCCTCCATCTACGTACATACGGTGAATATTGTGACCTCCCGCATGTATTTCAATGGTGAGTGGTTCTGCCACCGCGTTGTCCGCGGTCAACTTTGGGAAGGAAATCTCGTCGTTAGGAGAGAACCTTTGGCTGACCTTTTGTTTGACTTTGCGCTGCCATGATTGTATCATGTAAATTGTGTCTGCCTTGTCTTTAGGTGGTTCTTTTTTATCCCCGGTTCTTTGCTTATCCTTCCCTTCTATAATGTTTTTGACTAAGTGATCCATCCTGCCCTCTTTTACTAATTTATCAATTAGTTGGCGAAGCTGGACACACTCGTTCGTTGTGTGGCCTTTCTGTCCATGGTAGTCGCAGTAACCATTCCCTATGCGCTTTCCTTCTGGGGTGCGCATTGGTGGAGGTTTGGGAAAATTTGCTCCCTCTGTTGCGAATATCTCTCTAGGAGTTTTTGTCAGTGGGGTATACTTGTCGTTCCCCCGTGCGCCTCCATCATTGCAATAGTTTTTGTTACGGTTGCCGCCATGGTCATTGGATTGTCTCCTTGACTGTTCTTGCGGCCTGTAGTTAGAATATGCTTTCTTGCTATCCGCGACGGCGGCTTCTCCTTGGACGAAAGACCTTGTACGCTTCATTAGTTCGTCGAATGTTTGGGGAACTTTATCATTTAATTTTTTGATAAGTTCTTGGTTGTTAATCGCATTCATGAATCCTGAAATTTTTAGTATTTCAGGACATGCCTTAATGTGTATGCATTCGTCTTTGAAGCGCTCCATGAAGGCGCTCGTGGACTCTCCTTGGCGTTGTTTGATCCTGGCCAATTCTACTGGGTCCTTAGCGTACTTCTTTCTTTGTGTGAAGTTCAAGCGGAATGCTTTCCGCAACTCTTCATACCCTTTTATACTTCTTCGTGGAAGTTTGCTAAACCAAGTTCGCGCATTCCCTACAAACGCGGAGTTAAACATATGGCACCACACAGGTTGTGGCCAGTTTTCGATGCCAGCAGCGGATTCGAAAAATTTTAGGTGATCATCAGGGTCACCCGTTCCATCATATGTTTTAACATTGGAAGGCATGCGCCTTTTCTTGTTGTCTGAATAATCGCTGATGCGCTTTGAGAACGCATCAACCTTTTGGCGACGCCAAGGAAGGGATATGTCCTCGTCCTCTTCCTCGCGACGTCTTCCTCTGGACTTCCAGTGTCCTGTTTCCTTATCCTCGTTGTCCGAGGAACTGCTTGAGGAAGAATCGCTTCTTTTACGGCGCTTGCGCCGTTTTTCATCGGAGTCCGAGCTAGAAGGGCTTTCACTTGGGGAAGATCGTTTCCCAGATTTGTCGTAAGCTCTTCTGCTTCCCGATCTAGAAGAACCTTCGCTTGGTGAGCGTCGTGGTCCGATTCTATCGTGGACTCTGCGACTACCTAGCCTAGAGAAAACGGGTGTGCGTCGCCCATTACCCTCGTATTCCTCCGAGTACTGCGAATTAGACGGCGTACCGAGTCTAGAGTGGACATCGGTGCGCCTCTCATTATGCTCGCGCTCTAGGTAACGCGGTGGAGATGTTCCATTGAAGTTAAGTCGAGCGTGTAAGTTATGACTCGACCTTCTTCTTGACTCCTCTTGCAGGAGATTGTTCAATGTGTCAAAATTTCGTGATACGAAATTTTTTAACATTGCTCCTTGAGTATCTTCTTCCAGCGCAGTGATGTTCTCTTCTAGGTTAATCCTCCTCTCTTTGTCAGGTGCGCCTGGCGGTGCTGTGTTGTCCACAGCAGTTGCCGTCTGGTGAGGAGTGGTAAAGAGAGTACGCTGAAGATCCTCATTGTTTGGAACCACCGTGGTGGTCTGAGTTGTTGCAGCGGGCAACTCCACTCTTGGGATGATTGGGGGTGATTCCACTTCCTGGTGACCAGGCGCACTGGTTGTCCCAGTGGTTTGCTTAAGGGTCAGATCCGGGTAGTTTCTCCTTGGAGGGTCACCGCGTGTCTTGTCCATCTGCGGAGTCCGCTGGCTTGTGTTTTTATGTTTCGTCATCCTAGTTCTTAGTGTAGTTCTTAGTGTAGGGTCCCACGGATGGCGCCAGTTGTTAGAAAATGACAAGTGTCTCATAAAGTTTTTTAAGAAAAACCGAAAACGTGTTCAAAATGAGTAGTTTTTGAAATTTCTCTATTGAAAATAGAAAACTGCTTTTATAACTATGATTTAGGGAACTTGAATGTATAATTTTCCAGTTTTTCAAAGGTTTTCTGAAGAAAGAAGTTACTACGTTCTCAAGAAAACTAGAGAAAGACAATTTAAAAAACTTTTCTGAACGCTAACATAGGTTGTTTTTAGTTGGTGCAAAACATTCCATTTTTCCAACAAATTTTTCATAGACTAATGGGAAAAATTGAAAACCCGTTTAATCATACTTGTTCCCAATAATTATCAAAAAAGTGAAATTCTCACTTTCCAAATTTTAACTAGAAAAATGAGAACCCCAATCTTCCTTTCTCCACTTTTTCTTCTGTGACAAAACATAAATAAATAAATAAATGATTTATCAATCTACCATTCAAATATATCATTTTAACTCTAATCACCATTAGTAACGTCTCCACCTTCCATCATCGTCGTCGTATCCCACTATCGCAATCAAAGGTAATCTTTTTAAATATATATATATATATATATATATATATATATATATATATATATATATATATATATATATATATATATATATATATATATATATATATAAACGAGTTTTCAAAATTCTCGACTCTTCTCTCTAGTAAAGAAAAATCATTCACTTCTCAATAAATCTAGAAAAATAAAGAAAGAAAGAAAGAAAAAGAAAAATAAAAAAACGCTACGCTACGCGGCTACGGTACCATAATATTTGGAAAAAGTAGGAGTAAGAGTAGATTATTAAGTTTACAATTTTCACTTTGAGCGATTTTAAAATTGTGTTTCTCTTTTTATATGTATCTCTTAATTAAATGAAGTCACTTTGAGACAACTTGGCACTTTACTGGACTCGCAACATGCCCCTAATAACTTACGCAGACCAAAAGTTCAGATTCAAAAACACTCAAAAATTGGTTCAAAAACGTGCGTAGCCTTTTTCACATTTGGTCCTGTACCGTAGTATTTTGGATGAACAAATAAGCATGCCTTCACGCCTGTAATGTAGTTCAGGACTTCAGGTGGTTCAGAATGGTGATACTTTGCTAAAGAATGGTCTTGTTTCTCAAAGTGGGTTGTTGAATAAGTCGTTCAGATGTTGTCTTTGAGCAAGTCGTGTGTGCCGATCAGCGTTGTTGGTTATGAATGTTGTAAGAACTCCTCTAGGAAGTAAATGGCGTTACAAGAGTTTGGTGCATTGTCTGTTTGAAACCAAATTGCCATTGTACAATCCGTTCTTGGTTTTAATATATTTCGATTATTCGTTCTTGTCTAGTTTTGTTATAGCTACAAGCATCAATTTTGAGTTTTATATTTTTTTTTTTGTGTTTCAACTCAACTATAGAAAAAGTACACGTTCAAATCTATTTTCTGCCAAAACTTGTTTGAAACAAGATGTTGTATGTTTGGTAAAAAAACTAAAAGAGCATTTAGCAATAGTTCTAGTGTGTAAATAAGCTAAAGTAGCGGTAGAACCTTTTTTTTTTTTTTTTTGAACAGCAAATTTATAAAAACTACTCTAGCAAGAGGCTAGCACCACAATTACAACATATTAAGCAAAGGACTACGTAACCAATCTACCCAACTAAAATTCAATTTACTTCTAGCATTACACCAAGTATACGACAAGGACACAATCTCATCGAACATAACCGCCTTTATAGGAGACTTCCTACTGAAAATAACCTCATTACGAACTCTCCAAACGTACCACCATAACACGTAGAAAACACCTTCCAATACTTCTTTATGCTTACCCCGAATTTTGAGACCCAAAAACCATGACTTCCACTCCTCATAAGACCCAAAATCCATCATACCAATGTCCCACCATATCATAATCTTACGAGCCAAACTCTTTACCAAAGAACAAGCAAACATCAGATGGCTAGTAGATTCGACATGCAAACCGCATAAGGGGCAAAGAATGGACTCAATATCCATTCCTCTAAGAGAAAGATTTAATCTTGTAGGTATACCGCTACTTATGCGAACCGCATAAGTAGCGGTAGAACTTTAATGTTAGTAGCGTCAGATTGAGTAGCATTAGAGTTTTAATTGCTTGTCACTAAACAAGATTTTTATTTTAAACGCTAAACGCTGAAAAAAGCTCCACGTCGAATACACCCGTAAAATTCCGAAATTGATGTTCTGTATGAAAATGTCTACTGACTGATCAAGTTGTGTATACTATTAAGTCATCAATTGCACGGTAAATATGAGTTACGTTTATGAAAAAATACATGTCGCTAACATACAATGGTGTTCTTATATGCATCGGATGAATTGGTTGATCTTCTTGATGTGATTTCTAAAATCAAGTGGTGCCAAAACTATTTTTACGACGAGTAAACTAACGAAAAACAAGTATCATTCAATAAAGAAGCGACATATATCACGCAAAATGGAATTGAGTAATAAGATTACCACACAAAACTTAAAAAGCATGATCTTTTACATGTAATTACAGTCAAGATCTACAAATCTCACAACTTAGAAGATTGATGAAACAATTATCATTTCTGAATACATCCTGTTTATCATTTTCTGTATTTCAATTTGAGATTTTGTTGAATAACATCTCAAATTTCAGAGTATACATAAGGAAATATGTTCAATATTAATTTTAACTGAAAACTATGAACAAATTGATAACTTATCCTCTCTAAACATTTCATCATGATATAAATAAATATATAAATAATATAACAACGAAATATCTCAGACTTCTATCGTTACCGATCCTTACATGTATTGACTCAAAGGAAGTTGCTCTTGCTATGCGATTTGAGCAATCTCGATCAAAATTTTGTGTAATGATTGCGGCTTAGAGAAGAAAGGGCAGTGATCACTACCTTTGATCTTGAAAACACCTTCAGGTGGATTTTCTCTCACGAGTTTTTCTTGGGTGTCTGGTGAAAGCGCGTGATCGTCAAGTGTTTGAATGTAGAACCTACGACCCTTTCCGTATTTTTCTTTGGTTAGTGATAGGTTCTCCATTATGGGTCCAAGTGGGATGGGTCTAACGGATACCATAGCTAGAGCGATATCCTGCAATAAGTTAACGTTAACCACATGTGCTAGTAAAAGGGCGCTGTTCGTCTGATGCTAGTGAGTCGAACCGTACTAAAAGTACGGGTAGGATTTGGATATCGTTTTCACTGATGGGTAAAAGATAATAATAGCTAAAAGTAAAATGGGTCAAAAGAGTTCACCATATCAAAAAAATTTGTGCACAACCTTCTAAATTGTTTTTTTATTTCAAATATACATTATTGATGCTGTTATATTATAGAGGTGGTAATCATGTTAAATGCACTAACATAGGAATATTACTTTTCATGATCATACATTACACTCGAATCCATGCAATAGTTTTATATTCATATAGTTTCATGAGAAACGCATAAACATAGTTGTGAGCGTAACGTAGTTCTCATGCGGATGAAATAAGCTAGAGTAAAAATTTACCTTTGCAGGAGACTGATTGAAGTATAATCCACGCATTTGTTGCTTCTCGAACATGAATCCAGTTGGAGGATTGTCTTTACCATTTCCGTGTATTAAAAACTTTGATTCCTTCATAAACAGCTCTGCAGATCCCAGCTGTGATAACATAATTCGTATTAGAATAGTCAAACATGATGACAGACCCAACTGATTGAAAGCATGTTACATCTAAGAATGACAGATTTTGACCTTTGAGGTCAAATAATTAAATTTTCAACATCAAAAGTCATATCCATATCTTGAAATTTAAGCAACGTTTTAAAGGCAATAATTGATGCACTTAATAATATGAACCACTTATCCCATTAGAGTCCAACTTGATAGTAGAAACTCAAACCTGATTTTTTCAACTTAAACATTGTCATTGACATAGATGTTTGAGAACTTTAGTCCATGGACTTTCCTATTTCGCAATATATTTTCTTTGTTGTATAACATAGTTCATTCGATAAAAGAATGTATTAACAAAATTCTTATCGAAGTTGTACATAAAAGCTTAAAAAGTAGTTTGTTTGACCTTAAAAATCAAAATACACACTTTTGGCTCATTTCTTTTGTAGCTAACTTTTGTTGATTTCACGCATTAGAGATAAAACATAAACAAACTCCACCCAATTATAAGTAAATGAGACAAAATTTCTACGGCTACTCAACACCAAACAATATGTGCTATGTGGATATAATACGTACCTCCTCGGCGAACACATCAAAGGGCTTCTGCCCATCAGCTACCATTGTACCACATAAAAAAACCGCTTTGGAAATCTTATGTTGGAAATGCTCTAATGCATACGAAACACAAGCGCCTCCACTACTATGCCCTACCAAGATTACCTACAAAAATTGCCACATGATTATACAATATTACACATCATATAAGCATAATCTACCAAAAACAATCTTGCCACATAGTGAAGGTAAAGGTAGAACTTTTTGTTACCTTATCATCTTCTGGTAGGTTTTGCATATAATCAATTAGCGGTTTCGAATACTCCTCAAGTGTAGTGACATTGTTTGTATCTTTAAGGTCAATACCGGATCCAGTAAGATCTAAGGCGGTAGGAAGCATTCCTGATTCTTCTAATAGAGCGATAGTTTTGTACCAGCACCATGCTCCAAACCCTTCTCCATGTATCAAAACAATTTTCTTGGTTTCAAGATTTTCCAAGACCTCGGGTGACTGAATAAAAGATGAATATTTTAGGAGCACGTTAAAAAATGGAACAACAAATTTACAACATCCTTAGCATTGACAATTCTTTTTTCATATTGCTGGACAATAGAAATGACCATACTAGACATCGCAGGAACAGAGACACATGCTAGTACTTTACGGGTGCTAAAATGTAATGTAGTGACGGATCCAGTATTTCCAACCACAGTATGCATTATGTACTACTATTACGAGAACTATATCCAAATACCGTACATCATTACAAATACCTTTATTCTTTCTACAGTACAAATCTTACGTGAAACAGTTTAGTACCCATTCCATATTTGCCGCTGAATTATCATGCTATAGTGACAAAACAAAGTGTACAAAGGCTAGTAATTGTACTGCTAAAAAGATGCGATAGCGATAGTCATATCTTATTGCCACAGATGCTTGAAGGTGAACTTTATATGTTAGGTCAACCATCGTCTTTATCATAAAAACTATCTTAGAGGGTGAAATGTTTTTCACCCATCCCACACCCCTCTTGTAATTTGTCTAGGCATAACAGTAGCCTAGCATAAGATCCACTCAAGGGCCAAAACTGACCAGCTTATTGCAACCATCTCTTTGGGTCGAAAATCATTTAAATTGTTGATTTAAACTAAAAGTTTTAGCACCTATGTTAACTTCAAAACGGGGATGTGTCCTCATCCTCCTATCAACTATCAAAAGAAGCCCAACATCCAAAACCATCAAACTTATCCAATCAACCAGAAAATATGGTCAATTAAATGAAATTATGATAACAAGAAAGCTTATGCAAGAATTTATATCTACATTTAACTTGAAATGACATTGTCAATCCATATAAACCACATAATAACGCCTATAATGGTATATAAAACTGAAACTTCTAAAACCATTCACTATATAACTTTATACTAGAAATGTTAAAACATCTCTGTTAACTTTTACTAAAACTAGAGCTAGTTTCATCATTGCTCATATCCATCATACCAGCCACAGATACTAATGAAATCATGATATGGGGCGTTTGGGATTTCCTAATAAAATTGCTAGTCTACTTATAGCATTAAGCAGTAATAGATTAAGCAACATCAAGCTTCGTAAATCCTAAGTGATCATTAATCTCCAATTTCACTTCCCCAATCCGAGTGCATCACCGTTTTAGATTTGTACCATTTTCTTGTATACGGTAGAAACTATCACTACAAGCACATCAATGTTTCCCTTTAAGGGAACCCACATAATAAATCCTACTCAATAACCTTCTTCAAAGCAAACCCACTACAATAAAAGAACATAAATAAAAACCAAAAAAAGTGCATCCATAAATGGTCAACGTTACAAAAAGCCTACATGATTATCAAGATTCAAGATGCTACACACAACCATAAAAAAGTTACTACCTTTTTAGGCTTTTTGGCTAATTAATTCCATCTAAATATCTAATAAATCAAATTCACCTTTTCCCTCACACCCTTTTCACCAAATTAAACACCTTTGAATACCCAAATTAAACCAACCAAAAATAAAACAAATTTAATTTACAGAAATTAACATGATTATCATTTATCAGGATAGAAAATAGTACAAAGACACACAACAAAAATAAACCTTTTTTAGGCTAACTAAATCATCAAATAAATCAAATTCTCATTTTCCCTCACACATTTTCACCAAAATATTTATTTATTTTTCACTGTATTTGCCTTTTGAGGTAGATATGATTGTGCCCCCCAAAATAGTCAACGCTTCCAAAAAGCCTATGTGATTATCAAGATCCATTCTATAGACACTAGAAAAAACACCTTTTCACCAAATTAAATCCACCAAATACACCAAAATCACTTTATGCTTCAACCCATTTCACCAAATTAATCACATAACAAAACCCAGAAACAAAAAACAAAAATTCAATAAAAATCAAATCAAGAAAATTTATAAGAATTAACCTATTTATGCTACTAATTAAAACCTTAAAATAAATCAAAATTACTTTTTTCAAAAAAACCCATTTCAGCAAATCAATCGCATAACAAAACCCAGAAACAAAAACCAAATCTCTTAACAAAATTTAATTTGATTTGATTTCAAGAAATTGGCCTATTTTTGCAAATAAATCCATTAAAACAAATCAAAATCATTTTTTTGTTTCAACCCATTTCACCAAATCACTCATATATCTAAACCCAGAAACAAAAACCAAATTTTTAAACAAAATTAACATTAAAAATTAAATCATTTTTTTTTTTTACCTATTTTTGCTAATTAAATCCATAAAAAATATCAAATCACTTTTTTCAAAAAACCCATTTCACCAAATTAATCACATAGCAAACCCCAGAAACAAAAACAAAAAATTCCAACAAAATCATATTTAAAAAATTAAACCTTTTTTTTTTAACCTATTTTTGCTAATTAAATCCATCAAATAAACTCAAAATCACTTTTTTAAAAAGACCCATTTCACCAAATCACTCACATAACAAAACCCATAAACAAAAATAAAAAATTCCAACAAAACCAAATTTTTTTAAAAAAATTACCTGTTTTTGCTGTTTAGGGGTAGTATTTGACTGTGGATCTCCATTTTTAATGCGCCTAGAGCTAGTGGATCCAATTCTTCTAGACATAGAGCCTTCAAATCTTTGAGAAGATTGATGATGTTGAATTGCAAGTGATAAAGCTTGCATATGTAATAACTCCTCATCAGTTGTTGCTTGTAGCTTCCTTTGTGATTTGTTATTATTAGTACCAAATCTTCTACTACTTTTTGACCCATTATTGCTGCTATGATTCTTTGCTTTGCAACTAAATTTATTACCCATTTTGAAATTATTGGGTTGATTATTACTATGAAGATGGTTTTTATGTGTGTGTGTGTTTTTAGTGTGTGAGATTAGGTGAAGGTATTGTGTTGTGAATTTAATGGGATAATAAAGACACGTATAAGAAAGCTGAATTTGCGACTCAATTAATGTTGGTTTTTTGTTTTTACTGTTTTTACTACATCTATGTGAAAGTCAGTGTGTTTTGTGTTTTCTAGTGTGGGGTGTGAGTTTTTTGTTTTGTTTTTAGTGTGAAAAGTGTTGGGAGGGCCAAAAAAGGGAATCTCATTGTTAGCTTAATTAACGAGAAATTATTTAACTTTCAAGTAATTTTCTTTTAGATAAACTTGTTTAAAAATTAATCATAGATGGCATGACAAAGTATATTATGACCCATTTTCTGATGACACGTCAGCTTTTATATTATAACATAGCTTTTTCATTCACGTCTGCAAAAATATTGCATTCAGTCATTTCGGTTTCACTTTTTTTGGGTTTATTTAGACTAACATAATTTTTCATTTTAAAAAGAAAAATACGTATTATATAAAACTTAAAATAAATGAGAAAAAAACTACGTCTAACTATGTCAATATTTTTGATGGATTTCTTGTTTTTGATACTTAATGATAGTTGCGTCTTCATCTGACATCCCGGATGTGCTAATTGCAAGAAACTTCATCTATTTCAACCTCATACTCATCGCGTTCTTGGTTTTCGTCAACTCTTACATCGCTTCAGCTGCCTCCCGTTTGCACATCATTTCTTTTTACATAATCTCCCCAAGTTCTTGTGTAGAACCCCCACCCCACCCCACGGCCTCGGAGGTGGAATCTGATTTTTTTCTCTCTTCAACTTGGCAACATCCTCAACTCCAAGATTAACCAGCTCAGAAGGATCCCATTTGCTTTTGGTCCTCAAGAAATTCCATGCTAATTGTGTGACACAACGTTGGAGTAAATCCGGTTGTTTTCGCCACTTCCACGCAAACGTTTTAAATGTTTGTAAATGGTGTTGAACTTTTGACAATGAGTGTTCAATGATGCTTACTCCTTTTTTTATCATATCCTTGGTACGTTCAACATTTTGGGGATTTTTTTTGAATTCCGATAGAACCTTGTGCCAAAATGATTTTTCATCTTGGTCATTTTTGTTAGTGATGTCATAAGATATTGTGAAGTAACATTTAGCTAATAATAGCACTTCTGGGTCCAACGGGTAGACGCTTTTGATTGAGTTACGTTTGAGGATGCAGATGTAGTTTTTTTTTGTGTTGGGGTTGGTCGGTTTTTTGCCTTTTCTACGCAACCTTTCGGATTCCTCTTGAGTATCTTCTGTTTGTGGTTGTGTTACGTCAATTGATGGTTCTGAAATGGGTGGTGGCATAGAGTCGGGTGGTGGTTGCGAATGTTTTTGTTGAAGTAGTTGAAATTGGGCTTTTTGTACGGCGTCGTTGTGTAACTTGTGGCAAAGAGTATTGAGTATCAGACGGGGGAAATTGTGGTTTTTGGGACGTTACTGAATGTCCGGACGAGGGCGTAGAAGGTGTTGCCGAAGATGAAGAAATTGGATTTTAACTCATGACCAAAATGGAATTGGACCATGGTTCTTGTAGATTCATTTTTGTGAAGTATATAAGTAAGATAGAAGCGAAAATGGTTAATGTAGAACCGTAGAGGGGATGAATAGGTTTTTTTTTACTTATTTATGTAAGTTAAGTCTCAAGTTCGCCTATAAGTGCGTGAGCAATCAACAAATATAAAACGTATATAAAGAGTTAAGGGAATAGAGACAAACACGACGATTTATACTGTTCTGGGATGATGGTTTTAGATCATTCGTACGTCCGGTTGAGAATACGTGACACCTATATTATTCACCTAGACCGATGCTCACTTAGAAAAAGTTAGCACCTAACGGAGTTCCGCACCTGAAACCACCCACAAAGATCTCGCGATCGTACCTACCACAAAGACTTCCACCTAAGAAGCAAGCTTCTACTAAAGACATTAATTTAATTTATATGAGAATTATTTACGTGCGCAAAACTTCAAAATTACTAAGATATTACTACAAAATAAAATAAATATATCTCCACACTGTGGTTTCAAATATCAAACAAGAAAAGTCAACTCTAGATCCATGTAAAATTTACTTGAAAACCATTGCTTCATTGCTTGTGCAAAGTACCTTCATTCGGTGATCCCGGTTGCATTTACCTTTATCTTTTTTGATGTTGTTGGTTGATAGGTGTTGAATGCTACAATATATATTAAAAAGATATAACTAGTCCTTTTATCGTATGAATATTTAAATTTAAAAGTAAATGAGTAACCTAAGATAGGTTCCTATTTAAAGTGAAATGTATGCCTTAGGATGATTATATATGATCATCGACTCATCGTAGGGTCTACGAAAAGGACTTGTAACGTTACGTGATAGTTGATACGTATCTTATGGTTTTTAATATGTTTAAGAGAAATAATATTTCATTTTTAGTGGTCACGCCAACCTTCTGAAAAAGAGGGCTTTACCTGGTTTGAGTTTGTGTGCCAGTGAGTTCAAACCTCATGAATTAATAGGTCAAAAAGGTCGGAAATCATGGTAAAAAAAAAAATATTTCATTTTTATCACAAGAAGGTGAAACATAACCTTTTATGTGCATTAGGTTATCTCCAATCATGCTATGCAAACCATTATTTTCTTTATATTTGAAGAATGAAATATCAAAACTCATCCTCAACAATGCTTTAAATCTGGAGAAAATTTTGAAGCATTGCTCAAAATTCTCCATATTTGAAGGATTACTAATCATCCTTCAAATATATTTTTGTTACATTCTCTAATATTTTTTGATTTCTTATTAGACCATCAGTTGATATCTTTCAATTAATTCAATATAAATATGTTTGAAGTTAAAGTTTAGAGGACATTGTTGGAGATGAATTATTTTTAGAGGATGAATGTAATTCAAAGATGTTCTTTTATCCTTCAAATTTAATGATTTAAGATGAAATCAAGTTAGCAATATCTTTGTTTCACTTTTTTCAAATGTTTTACATGCATATTGTACACTTGAATTATATGCGTGTGAGGTGACAAATCATATTTGATTATGCATATAGGTATTTGATTTAGCTTGGGTTAGGCATGTCTAGTTCAACAGGTTGTTAATTGCAAACCTAATCCCATGTTGAAAAGAAAATTAGATCATAGAATTTGATGACTATCTCATACATATATTAGCTATTGTTAGGATCAAATAAGAAATAAAATTAAATGAGAATAGAGAGAAAGATATACAACTCGACATTTTAAATGTATCTACAAACATAAATGCATATCTTCTTAAATTCTTCATCTAATTTTCTTCACATACTGTCTATCGATGTAAAAATCAAATTAATGTGAGTGTACAAGTTAGCTTATTAGCAACACTTATGTGGTCACACATAATGGAAAATCGTTGACACTTATAATTTAATTAGCCAAGGACTTTTCTTGTAAACGTTTATTTGTAATAACATGTATACTTCATAAATATACTACTTGGTTTCCGGTTCGTGTTAGTGTGTTACCTCACACATCTATGATGTGATCAATAATATTAGTTGTTTGTTGTACCTTATTACAACATATCTATTATACTTAAAGCTTATCCCCCTTAATTTAATGTGCAAGGGGGGTTGTGCAAAACCAAAAGTACGGTACAAACATGACTATGCATACCGAAATAACTACAAACAATTTCATTTATGAAAGGTGGGAATGGGAAGTGTTGCAGCAGTTTCAGGCAAACAAACCATCCAGCATTCACATCCTGCTGTTACGAATCCAAACCATCTTCCAAGCATTTACACCCAAAAAGAATTTGAAACATTTGCACCATTAAATCTTTAAAAACTAAGTAATTAAAGGAGACCATTTGTATGACTTCGTATGATTATAAATAACCACAACACCAAATCCATCTCACCGTTACAACCAACAACGACCTACCTCCAAAATCATAACCGCAAACTCCAATCTAAAATATCAACAATCCCATCTCTTCGACAACACAAACAAATTTCAAACGTAAAAAAAGGAAAAAGCCAAGATCTCAGATCTGTTCAACTTTTCACAAATCTGTGGAAAACTAGAAGGGGGGTTGAATAGTTTACCGCTTTTTAATTTAATTATCTTTTACAAATTACCCATTTTAGTTAAAGATATATTGTGACGTTTTGCTTTATTATATGAATGGAAATACTTTGAAGAACTCAAAGATAATATATAATCACAACACAATATATATGT
>LBNU01038420.1:124081-134773 GCA_014162995.1 Artemisia annua | reverse complement strand
TTTCTCCTGAAGGTCATTTTTCAGATTCTGAATTTATGTATTAAAGTTGTAGTGTTAGGAAGTTTTATGTAGCCTTATCTTGAGCAAATTTAATTCTGATTGTAAGTATTATTTCGTTGCTCGTATTTGACTTGATTCTTTTCTGGAAGCCAGAACTTTTGGAGCTTTCTAAGTTTTAATCTTCTATTACGAGGATAAGGGTCTTTGATAACATGTCATTACTATTTTGGTTTCAAGATATCAGTATTCTGTCTTCTAAAGTTTGGGATTAATTAATTTCACATGACATCCAAACAAACAGTTTATGTACCTGGAGATAGTGCCCATAAAGGCATAAGCATCACTGGAAGTCTTCTGAAGATGGCATTGGCATTGTGCAGCAGTCCTTCTGATCAGATTCATTCAGTCCTTTCATGCTGGTCTTTCCAATCAATATGGTCAATCCATAGTAAGCAGGCAGTTGGGATAACATTCTTTCCAGATTCACTTCCCTGTTGCTGCTGATAGGATGAGTATCTCGTCCTCAGCAGTTATTCCTAGTTCGCTTGCATTCTCTTGAGAAGTGTCCCGTGCTGACCATGTGAAGCCACTTAACCTTTCCTCTTGCAAAACCTAGCTGGCTCCGCTTCCGATTGCTATACCAGCTGTCCTTCCTGGATTTCTTCTTCAGAAGTCGCCTAACACCCAGTGCAGAGCATAGCATCTGCCATGTTGATGTTCATTCCTCCATATCCAGGAGATCCAAGTTGGCTCGGAAAATCGTTCAATAGAGAATGTTTTTGAGATGTTTCACAGTCAGCAGACAAATGATGAGGAGATATCCGGGGCACGCTTCACTTCCTGCTGAGTTGCTGGATGGTGGTGGTGAAAGAGGGGACAGATGGTAATGGCGTTGGGCGGGGTGCAGTCGGGGCCAGTCATTGGGTGAAGTGGATCCTACAAAGACTGGAGGTAGGGGTGGAAGTGGGATGGAGAAAGCACTGTTGACATCTGGTTCAAGTGTCTTAAGCTTGTTGTACAGGTCATCAAAGGTCAGATTAATATTCCAAACCACTGGCTGCGTCGGTTCAGGATGGATATGCTGACTGGTGTAGCCATGGGATGGAGAGAGGGATCTTCAAAGAACTTTGCATGCATCTTTTGATGCAGGCTTAGCCTTCAGCATTTGCAATTGACTCAGGTCTTATGGAAGCTGTATCTTTTTAAAAAGGCCTTTGTGGAATGGCCTCCTCTGTCAAGTGATGGTGAAACCTCTTGGAACTGACTGCTTCAGCAATAGGACTTTCTCGATCTTTTGGACTCAGTGTTCCCTCCAGAACTTGCGTTTATAGGCTTGCCGATTCTTTTGCTCATTCATGTAGTGAAAGTTCAGCCAGGATATTGGGTATAGCTTGGAGTAGGGATGGTACGAATTTGCATTTCCCTCTGGAGTGTTCGAGAACCTCGTTCAGCAGATGATTGGGCTCAACATGAGGAAAAGTCTTCCTTTCTGAGTCGTGTAGCAGTTCTTCTAGGCTTACGGTGTTACCATGTTCAAGTAACCCTTCAGAAGATTGGTGCGTCAGATATTATTATTCCAGTTTGTGTATCGCATGGCACCGCACACAATCATATTCATCCTTATGAAGTATGGGAGTTTCCATTGCTCTTGGTGAAAGGTTAGTTGTGTCATGACACACGAGGAAGGTTGTTTTTGGGTTGGATGCAGAGTGATACTTCTTCAGATGATCAGACATTGGTGTTTGGAATGTGGTGTGAATAGAAGGATGTTCAGAGAGTTAATACAGGAGAGCGTCTCGGCTGAGGCTCCTGGATACCACTTGGATGTGAAAACGAGAAGAAAGTTGATTATAGACCTGAGTAGATTCTAGACCTTAGTTATAATCGTTTAAGTATAGCCCACTGTTCACGTGTGTAAGCTGAATAGAGAATCTCTAGAGTGTTGAATATTCTAGGAAGCGGAAACAAAATACAAACGTGTAAAACAGTAAGATAGCTAAGAGGGCAATTGATCCTTATGGGATCTTTATATTTAGAACTTGTGTGTGTTCTCAAAGACTTAGCATTCAACATAAACGTGTGTTCTTTTAGTAGCAAGGAACCGCGGTACCCTATCCGTCTGTCTCCAAGGAAACGTATCCTTCTAAATAAGTATGCATTATCACTTATATAGAGTAGTCGTCGAATGGGCATATCCCTAAGGGCGTGACAGGTGTACGGATAATATGCGGCGTAAATGAAGAGGTTAGTATCTGCTGAACTATGACTTCAGCGGAGCAACTCTCTTCAGCAGGAAGCTTAGTCTTCGCAGGTTCTTTCTTCAGCATTTTGAACCATCAGCAGAATCTACCTTCTTAGTAGAATTCCCAACACATTACAATCACTTGAATACTCAAAAAATATGTTACACATGATCTCGAAGATAATACAAACAATGTTTTCTAAAACAATTACTAATGAAGATCTCGAAAATTTTGGTGCAAGAAAGATCTCGATAACTTCAATGGACTAAAGTTTTCGAAAACTTTGCAGCAAAGTTTTCTCGAAAACATGGCATGTAAAAGATCTCGAAAGTTTTGTGAAAAAAAATCTCGATAACTTTTGTTAAGAAAAGTTCTCGATAACTTTTGACAAGAAAAGTTCTCGATAACTTTAGTTAAGAAAAGTTCTCGATAACTCAAGGATTTCGAAAAAATATTTTTCGAAAAAATTCATTGAGAGATTTCGAAAGTTTTCTCAATTTTCTCGATAACTACTGTTATGAAAAGATTTCGAAAACATTTCAAAAGATCTCGATAAAATCTTTGAAAAAGATTTCGAAACTTTTTTCTCGAAAGATTCTTATACAAGAATTTTCGAATTCTTTGAAGTCATACGTTTTTTGTGAAATCTTTGAATCCTTGAATAAAACCTGTGTATTGAGTGAAAAACACCAGTTAGAAACACATCAAGGCACATACTTAAAGATCTCGAAAACATATCGAGCACAAAAATTATCTAGAACAATTTTAGCAAGAATTCATGTTGTAAAACCAATGAAATACATCAATTAACACTTATAGGAACACGTTTAAGCAGTTTAATTAGACTCAAGAACACACATATGAAAAGCCCCAATTCGAACATAAACCCTAATTGTCTAAGGCTATGTTTGGCGACAGGTAGCAGTAAGCAGTAGCAATAAGCAGTAAGCAGTAGCAGTAAGCATTAGTTGCTTGTTTAAAAAACGTGTTTGGTAACGTAGCTGTAGTTGTAATTATAAAATGTTAAATTACGTAAAAGGGCATATACTTATGAATGAATGTTATTTTTAAGGGGTAAATTGGTAATATTAAAAGTAAACGCTAGCGGTATATTGGAAAGCTTCTTTAAGAAGCATTAAGATTGCAAGCTTTTGAGGTGTTGTTAAACGCTAGCAGCAGTGTTGCCAAACAAGCTTTAAGACTGGAACGCTTGTCGCTTACCGCTCTTAAACGCTTCCAAAAAGGTGTTGCCAAACATGACCTAAATCATGCAATCTGAAGGATTGGAACAATTAATAGTCACAAACATAATACATACACTTAAACTAACATATCCCACCACTAACATTCACATAAACAACACTCAATCACAAAGCCCTAATTCTAACGCAAACCCTATTTTTGAAATCAATTCAAACATGAAAACTGTTGTGTTTAAGGAATAGGGACATGATAATATGTTATGCAAGTACATGTTTGTACAAGATTTTTAAATTTTGAAGAACATTTTCTCCCCCTCAACACTTGGTATGAAAATATTGAAATTTTTGATAAACCAAAGTGTTGACGAGGATTGTGTACATGCATATGAAAAGTAACAGAAAAATAAAATAAAATAAAGGGAAATAAAATGTAACATCTTTTTGGTATTTTTGAAGATTTTTTTTTTTTTTTTTTTTTTTTTTGATAAATATTTACAAAATAATTTTGGTATTTGACTTAGTTAATTGTTTTCAAGAAAAGATTTTAGATCATCTGGAGTCAAACACCGCCTACCAATCCGGTGGACCAGTTCAGCAAACCTTGATGGAGCTAAAGGTTTTGTGAACAAATCTGCCAGTTGGTATTCAGTACTCACAAAGTATAACTCAATTGTACCCTTTTCAACATGCTCCTTGATGAAGTGATAACGGAGATCAATGTGCTTAGACTTTGAGTGCAGAACTGTGTTGCATGAGATTGCTATCGCACTTTTTGAATCACAATACATTGGAATCTTGTTGAATAAGTAACCGTAGTCCGTTAGTTGTGTACGCATCCAAATGACTTGTGCACAACAGGCAGACATGGCAACGTATTCAGCTTCTGTAGATGAAAGTGAGGTGCAATCCTGCTTCTTTGACTGCCAAGACACGAGTTTATCTCCTAGAAACTGCAAACCACCAGAAGTACTTTTGCGTGTATCCATACACCCTGCATGATCAGCGTCTGAAAAAGCTATTAGTTCAAAACCGGAATCCTTCGGATACCAGATCCCCAAGTTAATGGTTCCCTTTACGTATCGAAGGATTCTCTTAGCCTCATTGAGGTGACGTTCAGTAGGACTGGACTGATAGCGAGAGCACATAAATACAGCAAATACAATATCCGGTCTACTAGCGGTGAGATACATCAGTGACCCAATAATACTTCGGTACTTTGTGGGGTCAACTGGTTTCCCATTTGGATCCGCATCTAACTTAGTTGTGTTAGCCATAGGAGTATTGTAAGTATCACAACTGGTCATTCCATGTTTCTTAATTATCTCAAGAGCGTATTTGGACTGATTTAGGAAAATTCCACGGGGAGACTGATGAACTTGTAGTCCCAAAAAGAACGTAAGTTCACCCATCATTGACATTTCAAAATTTTGTTTCATTAATCTGGCAAAAGCGTTTGAGTACTTTTTGTTTGTAGAGCCAAAAATAATGTCATCGACATATATTTGCACAATTAAAATATCTTCCCCGTGTTTTTGAATAAACAAAGTTGGATCTAGTAAACCTTTAGTAAAAGAATTAGCAAGCAAGAAAGCAGTAAGTTTATCATACCACGCCCTGGGGGCTTGTTTGAGACCATAGAGAGCCTTCTTAAGTCGGTAGACATGATTTGGGTGCTCTGGGTCGACAAATCCCTCTGGCTGACTAACGTATACCTCCTCACGTAGTTGACCGTTCAGAAATGCAGTTTTCACATCCATTTGATAAACGACCATGTTTTTGTGAGCAGCGTATGCTAAAAATATTCGAACAGCTTCGAGTCTAGCCACTGGTGCAAAAGATTCCTCAAAGTCAATTCCTTCCTCTTGAGTATATCCTTTAGCTACCAAACGTGATTTGTTACGAATAACATTGCCTTCTGCGTCCAACTTGTTTTTCCAAATCCATTTTAGCCCAATGACATAAAATCCATCCGGTCGTTCAACTAATTCCCAAACTTCAAGACGTTTGAATTGGTTGAATTCCTCTTGCATTGATTCAATCCAGTTGTCGTAAGTGAGAGCTTCTTTAATATTTTTCGGTTCTTCATGACTAACTGTTAGAGCATAAATGCAATGTTCGGCATCGGAGTGAAGTTTTTGTCTAGTCATAACTGGAGCTGTTGGATGACCAATAATGTTGACAATTGGATGGTCACGAGTCCAATGATGTGTTGAAGGGTGAGGGTTATGAAACTGCTGCATATTAGTTGGTTCCAAGTTGCGTGTTGACGACTCAGCAATATCAGAAAGGTTCGGAGTCGGAGCAAACGGATTGAAGAACGCATTTGGATCATAATTTGCAGGTTCGGGTACTTGTTGTTGGTTCAGATCTTCAGTTGGGTTGTCGGTGTTGGAAGCGGTTTGTTCTTCTATTGTTGGTGATTCAGTCGGGGGTGCATCGGGTGTTACTATTGTAGTTGTAGTAACCGTTGTATCAGGTACTTGAATATTATCAGGTTGAGCAGCGGAACTAGTGGATACATCTGGTGCACGTGTCTCAAATGAATCATCGAACAAAGGAGAAAACAATGTTTCCAATTCTCGACGAGTTAGTGACAACGGTTCAGCTGAAGAATCTGGAAAGTTTAGACGGTTGGTTGCGGGTCCTAAGCTGTTTTGCTCAGAAGCCATTTCTGTGAGCTCATCGAAATTAGCATGGATAGTCTCCTGAATTTCTCTAGTACGACGGTTGTAGATTCGAAATCCTTTTGAGTTTTCACAATATCCAATGAAGATACCGATGCCAGCCTTTGCTTTAAGTTTTCTAAGATCATCACGATCATTATTTGGATAGCATAGAGAACCAAATACATGAAAGTGTTGTATGTTAGGCTTTCGTTTGTGAAAAATTTCATACGGTGTGACTTTGTGACGTTTATTGATCATACAACGATTTTGGGTGTAACATGCGGTAGAGACGGCTTCAGCCCAAAGTTAATCTGGTAATTGAGCATTAATGAGAATCGTTTGTGCGGCTTCCACTAACGTTCTGTTGCGTCTTTTGACCACTCCATTCTGTTCGGGAGTCCGTGCAATTGATGTTTAATGTTCAGTTCCAACTTTCTCAAAGTATGCACGGAGGGTTTGATTCTTGAATTCAGTTCCATTATCTGTTCTTACAATTCTGACTGTGTTGCGAAGTTGAACCTGAATTTTCATGAGAAATGTGATTATCATCGATGGAGCTTGATCTTTGCTTCGAAGAAAGTAGACCCAAGTCCATTTGGAGAAGTCATCGACTATCACAAGAATGTATCGTTTCCCATTAATCGTTTGTACTCGCATTGGACCACATAAATCCATATGAAGAAGTTGAAGAACGTGATCGGTACTTGGTTCTGGTTTAGAAGTTAGATGTGCACGTTTGCTCTTTCCTTGTTCATAAGCGGGACATAAGTGATCTTTTGTATATCTGAACCTTGGAAGACCGTCAACTAGTTTATGGCGAGCAAGATCAGTCATAGTTCTGAAGTTGAGATGTGACATGCGTTGGTGCCATAACCAGGATTTTGTTGATTCAGCCTTTGAAAGTAAACAAATGGGAGAGGAAGCGGTCATGTCTGACATTGAAATTGTATAAAGACTGTTTCCACGTGTGCCGGACATGAGATCATTTCCTTGTAGATCACGAACAAAGCATGTTTTCTCCCTGAATGCAACTTCCAGATCACCATCACAAAATTGACCAACTGAGAATAGATTGTGACCGAGGCCTTCAACATAATAAACACGACTAATTTCGATATTCCCACTAACATAGTCCCGTATCCCATAATTGCAGCGAAATGATCATTCCCGAATCTGACAGTACCAATGAACTTTGAGACAAAGTTTCTTAACAGTTTGAGATTGCCTATCATGTGTCGGGAGCATCCGCTATCAACAATCCAGAGAACACTTTGCACCACCTGCATCACATGAAAGAGACGACGATGGTACAATGGTAAGGGTGGAACCCGAAGAAGTTGTGGGTTCCGTTGGGTTAGAAGCACACATATTAACAATTTTAGGAATCCATTTAAGGTTATGTATTCTTTGTAACCAACGTTGCCAATTCCAACTAGGTTTAGCTTTTTTCTTAGTGAATTCGCTAAGTGATGGCATGTTCCTAGGGTTATTGTTTGCAACTAGTGGGTGGACTATATCATTCTTAGAAACTACACAAGGCATAAGTCCTAGCACAGATTTTGAAAGATTAGTGGGCCTAGATTTCCTGCCTGATGTACGTTTCTTAAAACGAGATAAAAGAGAATTCGCAACACATTTAGAATGATCACCAGATAACATACTCTTACGACAAAACACACATGAAGCATCAACATTTAAAGCATTTAAAGGTTCATCATTCGTTACACAACGATTAGGATTACAATTTGCCAAATCAGAATCTAAATCTAGTGCAAGATGTGTATTATTCAAAGTCCTAGGGTGTTCTTCTACTTCAGAGGCTTCTAGTGTTTCTCTTTTACGTTGCAAGATCCTATTCTTACTTTTCATACGTTTATGCTTGGATCTGCTAACGCTATGAGTGGCAACTATTCCTGTAGAAGTGGAAGGATCCATATTAGACTTATGAGTGTGTTGTTCTACATTGGTTATGTCTACTGAGTACATTCCTGGTGCAATAACTTTAGTGTTGACAGATTTTCCTTTTTCAAGTTTACGTATTTTCTCTTTCAACTCAATGATAATGTGCATTTTATCTTGAATTTCACTGTCTAGCTTTCTGTTTGAATAGAGATAATTATCTCGACTCTTTTGCCAATAGTCTGTAACTTATTGCAATTCTGCAATTTCCTTTTCATATTTTGAAATTTGACTTTTTAATTCCTCATTTTCTTTTTGAAAGGATTTGGAAGTTTTAAGACTTTGCAATTCTAATTCAAAATCCAGACTTTGGTTTTGACACCATTCAAGCTTTTTGTTGAGTTGTAAAATCTCATTAGAAAGTTTGTTTTGCACATCATCATTGTGTTTTCGGAGATTAACGTTTTCATCTTTTAATATCTCAATTTGTTTGGATAACAACTCAACATCATCACAGTGATCATCAACAAGCATAGAAGTACCAGATTCATAAAGAGAATTCATAATCACAGAAATTATATCAGCACTAAGAACATGTTCCAAGAGTCGATCAGCTTCTTTTTGTAAAAATTGATTTTGACGTTTTTGATTTAAAATTGCTTGTTCAGTTTCTTGAAACACATTCATCATAGATGAGACTTGTTTTTGAAGTTCCTGTTCCCAGTGGTTAGCACAATGACGCAAATGTCGAGCAATAGGTAAAAACTGTTTTTGAAACACTTCTCGTTTTTCTCTCTCATGAGGAGTAGTGATAGTGAAAACCGTTATTTGAGAGTTGCGTTCGATGGCTTCATCTAATTGTTCAATGTTTTCCTTGAACGTGTCGAAATACTGAAGTACACGACAACGTGTAGGAAGAGGTTGAAGTTTGTTATTGTTTGGTAAAGGACCGTTTATTTGCACCACTGGTTTAGCAGGAGATACATAAGAAGTAACTTCTTGAGGTTTGATAATGTACCATGGTTGTTCAGATTTCTCTTTTTGCGGTGTAAAAATATCAGTTATTGGAGGCATTTTAGAGTAATCAAAAGGTTTATTGTATGTAACGTTTTCCATTTTTGATCGACTCTCTTCTTCAATTTCATATTCCTCTTCACAATCATATACAACAGTACGAACAACAGTATCGTCAAAGAAATGATCTGCACTATATAACTTTGGAATCTCATTGAGTGCTACACGTAAAAAACATGGTGATGCACTTCCAATTGCAAAGCCGTGACCATTGTTTGTTCGAGTTACTGAAAACTTTTGAATAGTAGTCACTGAATTACCAGTTTTATATACAACATTTTGAAATTCTTTAAGCGTATGTTCCAATTCAACAATCTCATCGACGTATGACTTAACTTTGTTTCTGGTTTTGCGTTAATGTTCCGTGAACTCAGCTTGACAATTTGACAACTCCGTTTTGGTTTTTAAAATGATTGCTTCTAGTTGTGCAATTTGTTTTTTGTGTTCAAACGCTTGTTTTTCCAGTTCAGAAGCTAAGTTATTTTTAGACTCCATAATTTTAGCAATTTGGTGTTCTAACTCTTTTTCGTGAAGAGAAGATTTTAGAAAAGCAGCTTCAAAGCCTTTTTCTTGTTGAATCAGTTTTTCTGCGTTTGACAGTTGAAATTTATAGCACTCAATGTCCCTAGTTAATAATGCATTTCTCTCTTTCAATCTAACATTAAGCTCTTGACATTTAATGTTTTGAGATTGACTAGTCATAAGAAGGGACCGAATTTCTGAATCTGGACCAGACGAAGGATCAAAATGTTCAACGTAAGCATTGTTATCATTGACAGTTTCATTATCCGAATCATCAAATGTGACAACCGGGTTAATTTGAAAATCATCAAATATAACTTTTGTGTCCATTTGAGTATTCGTGTGTGTAGATAACAATGAATCATTTTGAACTTCTTGTTCCTTGTAAGATGCAGATGCAGATGGGGAGGCAATTTCATGTATGAGGCATGAGTTAAGATCAGTTACCTGAGAAAGACCATCGCTGTCATAAACTGGGCCTGAGTCACTTATGTGGAGTTCATGCATGTTGGCCATCAGCATAACAGCAGCTTCCAAATCTTCCATGTCATCATCGGAATGTGCATTAGCCATGAAACTGTTGTCATTTGCATTCGTGTTGCTGCGGGCTTCATCTTTGAGAGCAAGGAGTAATGCCTATTTGTGATACTTACTTCCTTGAGTTCTTGGTGATGGACATGCAGTTGCCAAGTGACCTATTCCATTGCAGTTATAGCATTTGATGACCGTATTCCCCGATTCAGTATTCCCTGTGTCAACAATCTCTGTCTTTCTCTGAGGGACACCACCATTGTTCCTGAATCCTCCATTGTTGTTAAACCGTTGTCCAGAATTGGAGTTACCCATATTACAACCCGATCCAAATCTGCTACTGTTGCGATTCTGAATCTCAACGCGACCATCGTGAATGACAACTTGATTCCTTGTATTTGAAGATGAACGAAGACGATTGTTGGACTTGTTTGAAAATTTGCTGAAAGCCCGAGCAATGAGTGCAATTCCTTGGTTGAGACTGTTGAAGTCCTCATCATCATCGTCATCATTAGCAGTAAGTGGTGTAGACAAGGTGTCATTGTTGTCATATGA
>LBNU01038420.1:98123-123791 GCA_014162995.1 Artemisia annua | reverse complement strand
GAAAGATCAGATTAGGTATGCCTTGCAGAATGTAAATCATGGCATATTCATCAGCTTCTTTGTGAAGTACTTATTCAGCAGTAAGTTGAGCATCAATAAGAGGTCTGTATGATTCCGGTATGGGTGGATTAGCATTAGGATCACCAGGGACAAGGTTAGTCGGTGTTACAAATGGACCTTCATTGATAACTTGTCTCATGTATTTTCCATGTGGTTTCTTGAGTTCAAGAAATCTTAGGAATCGACTTGACCACTGAACATAATTACCGGGTGTGAGCATAGGTGGTGTGTCAAGTGAACCTACTTCATGTCTTGATTGTTGAGTAGTGATGACTTCACACATTTGGTCAAACCAATGAGTTTGTTTCGACGGTTGATTGATTTGTTGCATTGGAAATGGTGGAGGTTGAGGTAGTTGTTGATGTTGATGCATCATGACATGTTGTTGAGAGACCATTTGATTATATGGATGTGATTGTTGAGGTTGTTGTTGTTGATATTATTATCTCTAAAGGGTCATTCAATGGTAGGTGTACTTTCTCCAGAAGAGAAGAAGGTTGTTGTTGTTGACGAAACAATTGTGTTTGATGATAGGGTTGCTGATGATGAAAGTTGTAGTACGGTGGTTGAGACATGATTAAAGACTTGTGTGTAAATGGATCTTGTAGAAGGTATAAGTGTTATGCCAATCCTTGAAAACTGTCCCAAGTGTATTCTCGAAACTTTGTTGAAGAATATCTCGAAAAGCAGTCAATGTCCAAAGATCTCGAAAAAATTCTAAAGTTCTCGAAAAATTTCAAATTATCGAGAAATTTTGATAGAAATTTTCGAGAAATTTCTCTATAGTAGAATTTAGCAAAGTTCTCGAAAATTATGAAAGGATTTCGAAAGTTTTCCAAAGATCTTGAAAATCAGAAGATTTCGAAAGGCCAGAAAAGATCTCGAAAGTTTCAAGATTTTCGAAAAAATTCTACAATTATCGAGATTATACAATGTCGATAATATCCAACGAGTCGAAGTGTTTTCTTTCTTATACAAGAGAGAAAAGCACTGAGTAAGCAACGGAACCACCTTAGGAGCAAGGAACAAAGTTCTCGAAAGATTAGGGTCTAAAGATTTCGAAAACTAGTCAAAAGTTGGCAGATTTTTGTTTTTGTAAAAAGCAATACAAAAACACTTTTTTAATCCAATATTCTTGTACAACTAATCTTAAAATGATGAAATCTTAAAGAAAGTTGCAAACTTGAACCACTTTTCAAAAATTTGAAATTTTTCGAAAAATAGTACAAATTTACGAATCTTATATTTTTTGAAAAATTTTGAGACTTTGTTGGTTGTTTGAGTTTGTAACACAAGTTTGAAGACAAAGATGTGATAGAAACACGAAACAAACAAGAAAGTAGCAAGATTTATCAAAAAATAACGAGTAAAAAACAAATTTTTGGTTCGTTAAGAAAAAAAATAAACGTATACACCTTCTTCTAGCGATTGATACCACTTGTTAGGTCACCATATTGTAAACACAAGTATTGATATAATAGAAATAAGATGAGAAATAAAGTTTGGTTGATTAGATCAAATATGAAGAATAAAAGTAGTTTCTTATGAAAATGAAATAACCAACAAGTGTAAGATGATACATGATGTCCTATTTATAGGTGAAGAGCTAGGGCAACACTCCCTACTCTTCCCTTATCTAAAACGTATGGGCTTGTGGCCCATTGGACATGTAATGGACTTACACTTAAACATAAATAACTTAAGTAAATATAGCAACCTATTACAATGACTGAAATAACCGAGACTTGACTAAACGTTGACAAACTTAGGTTCTAACAAGGCCCAATCAACCATGAAGACATGGCCCATGTGTGCGCAACTCAGTTGTGCACATAGGATGAACTATACTGCGCAGCCCAAATGCGACAGTACGCACTGGGATTGCGATTGTGATTGTCTCACAATGGTGAAGGTGGATCTCGTATGCTGCATCCTAGGTAAGGGCGTACCTTTTGTACCAGTAGCGATGCAGCATGCTGCGACAGAAGACGTGCTTCTGTGGCAGAAGTGCGCGCCGTGCGCGACAAGGATGCGCGCTGTGCGCGACAGAGATGCGCGCTGTGCGCGATAGAGGTGCGCGTTGTGCGCGAACATTACATCCGTCTTTACAACCGACATAGGACGTCTCCCCTGCGGCAAGATGGTGCGAATTTTTAAATCCGTCTTTGTACCGTGCTTGCAATACCTCTTACGTACGATATGCTTCCAAATATACCTGCGTGACGCGTATGAAAACAGTATTATTATATACCCTGGTAGCCCCCCAAGTTTGATGGTGCTACTCTTGTAGGAGCATTAAACTTAGTTATTCAAATCCTGAAAAACACTTAATGCAAATATTAAAAGTATATGCCGCGAATCGCAACATATAAAACTTAATAAAGTAAAAGATTAGCGTGAAGCAATATATAGCACATAGCATGTGAAATTAACACATAAGAGAAGTAGTAGTGCGAATTACACCTATCGTGAGGTTTTACAAACTATATAAGAGAAGTAGCACGTAGCTAATCTGCGAACGCAGTACGCTCATGGCGATTGATTGATTTATTATTTTTTTTTTAATTATTATAATAAAAACAATGGCGCGGATGGACTCACCGTGACCGCGACTAATAATTTCAATTGCACGTACAGACGCAAATGGATGTATCGTGACCGCGTAGACTCTAACGTTTGTGGATGATCGCAGATGTCCACGGCTTTTTGTCTCGTGCGCTCATGGCGATTGACTAGCATCGTGGTGCCTGTACGTGACAGTGCGCTCATGGCGTCAATCTGCGAAGATGTCCGAACGCATGGCCTAACGCGGGTAGATTTATCGTGACTGCGTTGTTCGCGGCTAAAAGATAAAGTAGGTCCGATCGTGCGGACTTAATGCGGCTATAGGTAAAATCTTGTTTACCAATTTTAAAGATTTACATAAAATCTTCTTAATATTTAAAAGGTAAGATATCCTATTACCAATTTAAAAATGCACAACAATAAAGTATTGAAGCATGTTTTCATCCATTCGATATAAGCAGCATGCATCAAAATATCTTCGAATAATAAAAAATATCTTCGAATAATAATAAAGTACCGATTCGATGTTGTATACGTATTGGCTTATTCGATTTATATCTTATTCGATTTGATATATATAACGAGAAGAGGGTCATGCATATTTGTTTTATGACAACGTTTTAAAGTTACCGGCTTTTTAACTCGATGGTTGCTTTCCGATGATGTGAGAACACGAAACTTGTCGTAGTCATGTCCCACGGATGGCGCCACTTGTTGATGCATAATCTGGCGTGTGCTAATTCAACGGCTCTCCCTGGGCCGTTAGTCGTTTTCTCGAGCCTTGAGTAGACCTGTAAACAAAGAGAACCCGTTAGGAGTGGACCCGAGGCCGTAGCCCCGGGATCCACCTCCGACGGTCAAGTTAGTATTGATGCGTTGTAGCCTATAAAAGTTAGGTTTATGGTAACCTTTTTGGTCGTAGTCAATAAGGAGATTCCAGCCATGTATTTATAGGGCATGGATTAGGGTTTAGGCGTAGAGTGGGCCGCTGTTTGCCGGGCCTGGCCCATTCCAGACTATACGTCCACATCAGTTAGTTTATTTGTGTTATCATTGGTTATAGGTTCATCAGTTAGTTTAGGCTTTTTTAGTTGATGAACATTAGTTGTTTTTGGTTCATCAGTTATTGACTTTTAGCTATTATGTTATAATAGGTTCATCAGTTTGTTTAAAAAATAACGATTAAAAAACATCACTCTTTGAATCTTGCATTAATAAAATGATTAATGATGTGTTGTGGTACAAAAATTAGTGAATTTAACGCAATTTTAACACTAAAAATCTAAGCTAGACATTTCATCAAATACCTTGTGTGCAACAAATATGACTAAAACATCATCTTTAACGGGCGATATCTCACTCATATCATATCGAATTTGAGTGATTCAAATTTCTGGGTAAAGAGTGAACCAAAATCTAAAACTTTTGTGTTTGAAGTATTTTATGATTCGGCAATTTTTAAAGTAAAAAATAGGGTCGAAAATATTAAAAACATCAAGAAAATCATTATCAAATAAATATTTAAAAAAAAAGTTTCGAATCAATTAACAAGATTTATACCAAATTAAAGAGAATCAAATTTTAAAAAATTGTGGTGAAATCGGTTTTTTTATAAAAGTTTGTCGTTTGAAAGTTATTTGCGTTTGAAATTTGAGGTGAAATTAAAAAATGAGTCAAATGACCAAAATATCCTCTAATCAAAAATATTAAAGGAAATAAGGGAGGAAATGGGTGGGGAACACGTGACACTAGTTTATTGGCTTTCTAGACTTTTTAATTTTTTTTCCTTTTTAAGGGATCGCAACTCATTGCTAAAATGGTTATTTATAAGTATTTTTAGTGGTTTTTTAGACTAGTTCTTATTTATATATATTAGGCGAGTACCCGTGCATAGCAACGGAGGTTCCTAGCGACAGCCAATTAACGATATGCGATATTGTGGTAAGTGTTTTGTATAACATTTAAAATAAAACGTGAAAAGATCAAAATGTAATTACAAACGGCTGTAACATGCGATAGTTCAACCCAAGCAAAAAAATCTTAACATGTATCAGACAAAATATAAAAATATTTAGTGAGATTGAAAAATAATGATTCATCAATTATGAGATACTAACTAACAATGCACATTACTAATCGCGTAAAACCTTTTGATAGACACATTTGAGGTGTAGATTCATCCTTGACCGAACTCTTTGACTGGCTTCACTAATGCCTTTATAGAATTTAAAAATAACATACTAATCTTCTTTATGGAACTTTTAGAAAATGAACAAACTTGGCTTTTATAAGTATTGACAAAAAAAAGTGTAAAACAATTAAGCATGTTAGAGATAAGTGGTTTAAAGGTTCATACGCTATGAGTAATTGATTGACTATTAAATAAGTCATATAAAAGGGGTTGTCAACATGTTGCACTATTAGTAATTTAAGACTCATGTAATATAAAGGTTTTTCTAAGTAAATTTTGCATTATATGCTATTGTGACTACATCCCATGACAACTCATATAGTGCTATATTCTTCTCATTTTCTCGAAGTCTAATAAACTTCATTTTTAGTAACTGTAGAATATAGCTTAATCCACAAAAGTTGTGAATTTGCTGGAACATCCTGATCCCGGGTGACTTTTGGCACCGGCCATTATACATATGAAAAGGGTTTTAAACGTGTTTTAGTATTCTTAGTTTAAGACAGCGGAGTGTTCTATTCTTTTTCTCGAAGTCTAATTAATTCCATTTTTGATAACTATAGAATATAGCTTTATGTGATAATCATTTATATACGAAGTTGCATAATTGAACTAATCTAGCAAATTTCAATAAATAATGCATATTTGAACTAATAGAGCAAATTCCAATAAATAACGACCAAAGCATTCATCAATTTCCATAAAGACAATTATTAAAATATATACTTGTATTGTTTGTGTCAGAAACAAACATATACTTGTGCTTATTTAAGACATACTTTGCTAAGTTGCTTCAGGGTCAATAAGACATACCATCTTTATTCTTTAGTAATAACGAGGATATTAGCCCGCGCGTTGCCGCGAGATCTTTGGCCAAAGAAGTATTGTAAACTCCATTTTGTTTAATTTGGTTTAGCAAAATTGTGCTTAATTTGTGGCGGAGTGTTTGGATACGATAGTATTGTAGGCATCGGAAATGTAATTTTAAAGCTTTTGAATGGTTTAGCTTAACTTACAGACAGTTACATTTTATGATCAAGAGACCTTTAAAAGTCAAACCAAAAGATTTGTAGCTTGAAAGTTAGTATAAGAATGTAACAAAGATTAATAATGAGATAACACCACTGGGCACATACCTTTCATCAAACAAATAATCAGACACATAGCAGTAACACACACATTTTTAGCCTAAATTTATTTCCCTCTCACATGAATCAGTATTGCCGTTTAAGTGCTCGATCTCAACTTCGGCTTGTGATTCTCTTCACTCATTTTGATCAGCATATTAGAATGCTGCTGCAAAAACCTTGAAATTGCAGCAAAACATCCCTCCCTTCACTTCGTCATTAGCAGTAGATGCCTAGCCAATGCAACAATTACAAAAAGTAAGTGCTCTGACTTGTGCCCATTAACACCTGCTAACTAACCCCACCACTTAAGAAGTGGTGACAGTTTGTTAATCTTACGTATATTTCTACATTATTATCTGACGTCAGTATTATTATAAAACATAGCACCAACTGATAGTTTATTTATTTTGAGAACAAAAGTGAAAAACACACCAGGACTAAAGTCAAACATAGAATATTCTGTTTGACATTAGTCTTGGTGTATTTTTATAGTCGAAGTATACACTGAAAAAAAATAAGGTAGCAAAACTTTAATATGAGAAACTTAGCTCTTTTGCGAACTACTCCGCTTATCATATCCGGCTTAAAAAAAAACTTCGCTATTTCTAGGCCTGTTCTTGAAGCCAGATGTTTGTACTCTCAGTTAGTAGTAAAGTATTTTCAATCTTACGTGTAGCAAAATTCATATGGACCATTTTGTTAACATAAAGATTCACTTCTTTGTTTAAAATAAAAGGCAGGGTGCACAAATAATGATTAAATTTCCCATGAAATCTAGCAAAATTCATATCCATTTTCTAAGGAGCAAAATCAGCAAGGAAAAAAATCAACGGATATGAAAATGGGTCAAAAGTATTAAGATTTGCCCAAAGTACTCAAAACGCATATAACATCCAATACCCTAAGCAGATCTGTTTAGGCAAATATGAATTTAGTTTTTTACCAGTTGACCCGTAACACACGCAACACGTAACCCTCTCAACCCGACCATTTTGTCACCCCGGCCAAAATGGGTAAGAATCTGGTTGGCCAAGATCACCTATTTGACCAATATATTTGGTGAAACAGGTCAGACCCAAAATCAGACAAAGACCCGACCTGCATAATATCCTTTCAGTTTCATGGCCATTCTTTTTTAGTCAATTCAATTTAGCATTGCCGTAATTCATGGTAGAGTCATAACTTCTAATACATAGAACACATATATAAAAAACGTAAGAGTAAAACAAACCTGAGGAAACCATTGTTATTCATATTAGCATCCAACAAATTCTTAATCGTAATCTCCCTGTGCAAAACCCAATTCACAACCCTCGTATGCCTCTTATCAGTTCTCACCTCAGCGAAATATGAAACAGCCGCAGTACTAACCTGCAGAAAAACCGAGTGCAAGGTAATAAAACCAGCTGGTTAAATAACTTAAGATATGTATACAACCCAACCAGCCCACTTTTTAAATCAATAGATAGAAATTGACTCCTCTAGCTAGATGAGTTTTAAGCCAATGTTTAGCATATGTAATATCAGAATCTTTGCCTCTCCTTAGACTCATAAAGCAAGGTATTCAAATATACGAAGGCAACATTTTCATTTAAAAATTCACACTTTAAGGCTAGTAAATTCAGCTAGATAAGCTAACGACCAAATGCAATATATTTGGCCACGATTAACAATGGTGTCTTTATTTTATGGACCTACAGAATTATATTTTTTCATCAAAATATAGCGAAGTTTTTGGAAGAGCGAACTGACCTTCAAATTGTGAACTTTGCCAGAAAACTGTGATAAAGAAGCCATGGACTGCCGGAAGATTTAATCGCGGCTGATCTTTTATCTCAAGCATCGGGATGTTTTTTCTAGATTTAGTAGCTTCTTTTTGACATGCCAAGCTTAAATCAGCTATGAACATCTATCCAATAAAAATTGAAAATTAATCAACATATTAGAATTAAACAATTATGACAATCCTTAAAGTTGTCTTTAGCTAGGGAAAATGGGAATTTTCGAGGAAATTGTTGTGAAAAATGCTGAAAACATAAGTTGTGTTCAAAATGAGTTTTTTCTCAGTAAAAGTATGAAAATCTCTTCAACCAAACGCACCCCAGATGTCCCCATTGCCCGTGATTGACGAATAGCGGTTAAAATTTTAAGTTTAGATTTGCAATTAAAGCTCAGTCACATTAGACCATTTCTGAAGCTAAATCATTATCAAGTTAAACTCAACGACTTCACGTAATGGCATGGAATGTAAAGGAGCAAAGTTTAAAGCAACTAAGAAGTATAAGTCCAAATAAAAGAATGACCCATTTAGATACATTATTTTCCTATGGGTATCCTCTTATTTAACCCATAACATACAATACGAAATCCAAAGTGACCCGTTTATAAATAATGGTGCAAATGGTTTTAGTTAGGACACATTGCAAAACACATACCAGATTCCAATATGACCCACCATAACTAATCATTTCCGACGTAACTCCATCTCGCATTATTGTATTTTCTTACTTTACTTGACAGATAAATGACAATCTTATATTCAAAGATATTTATGGTCACTTTTATCATATACAATTTTTTTAGTTCAAAAGATGTCAATATCATCAAATTACGGGTGCCCAGAAAAATCCAAGGCTACAGCATACCCAAAGTTTGCAAAGGCTGTTCTATCTACCATACAATGTAGCTAAAAAACACTATTTTTCTTCATATTACATTTACAACAGTACAAAGAAACAATATTTTCAAAGATCAATTCAAGAATGTGGGTGGGAAGCTTTTGGTTTTATTTAAAAGACTACCCGTCAAAACAATTTCCAAACTATGACAATCTGCTAGAATACATATTAAATTGCCAAAAGTTACCTAAAACGCAACTTCTGTTTCTGCTCAATTTTTTTCCGAGGTCAAAGTTCAGCTCTAATTTAGGCCTTTTCGGCATTCCATTTGTTCCTCTCCAATGCCTCAACGGCCTTGTCCTTTTCCTCCAGCCGCCGTTGGTCATTCAACTTTGCGGCAGTCCATTTTCTACATAAAATTTCAGCAATGAGATGCCTAACTTTCTGCATAAAACATCAGCTACCTAAAAAGCTTTGTATGCATAAAAATTACTTCCACACGTACTTACATCATAAAGAGGATTTCAAATTTCTGATATAAATATAAGCTGTTATAACATACCACATGAACTCGATTGGTGACCTTCCACTCTGCAATCCTAGCACGAATATAGGTGTTCCTACTAATCTAGAGGCAAACGCAATAAGCCATCAAGGGATGCGGAAAGCAAGCGTAATGCAGCCCAAACGTGAGCAAATCATTAATAAACCATATTTTGAAAAACACATCATAAACAGATGCGAAAAAACATGCAATGTTAGCTCTAATAAAACGTACATAAAGTTGAAGAATGTTAAATTTTATTCACCTTCTCATTAAGCCCTGATCAAGATAAAAGACCATCACATACTCCAACTCAAGATCCCGATTCTTGAAATCATACGCAATCATAACAACGAATTGCACATATATAACATTAGATTGATGTGATACATAATTAAATAAATATAAACAGAAGCATAGGATATTGAGACAAACCTTATTGTTAAATGATGAGTGGATTTTGTGTTGCGGTTTTATTGTGGCTTTGATTTAGGGGCTTGGGAAGGGGAGGTTTGGCTAGGGGAGGTCTCAAGTTCGAGTCCCACCCGAGACTTTTGCCCCTTCAGGTGGAATAGAAGGAATTACAGGCGGAGTTCAGGGTCAGCATACTGCCCAATTGGATGTCACTGCAATCTGAACAACTTACAACTAACAAGACGTTCTAAAAAAAAAAAGATGAGTATCACAGAAGTTTTGTGAATAAAAGGAAACTGAATCAATGTTTTTAATCACAAGAATAGACCGATTCACTTTTACAAGGGCATTATGGGCATTGACCAAAAATTCAGTTTTCCACTATTCACTTAACCATTTTTACATTACTAGACGAGTACCCGTGCATAGCAACGGGATTTTATAGCGGCATTTAGTTATAATGATATTATGGTTAAGTGGTTTGTGTAACGTTTTGTATAACCAAAATATCACTATAACTATCCGCCGCTATAAAATTCTGTTTTTATGCACAGGTACTCGTCTAGTGTTTAAAAGTTTGTTTTTATACACGTGTGTATTCATTCTTAAGTTGACAAAAAAAATTTACATTTCCATGTTTTCATTTATTAATTATTCATTTAACTTTCCATGTTTTTAAGTTGACAAAAAAAATTGAACGTTTAATGTAAGTTTCCATGTTTTCATTTAAGTTTTGATTAAGTTTTAAATTAGAAGTATTAAGGAGTGGTAAATGCATTAATTAAGGGTAATTTAGGCAAAACATTAATTTAAGTTTTTCACTTTTCACTTCTTGACTTTTTGACCATTTTCTCTTTATAAATAGTATAGATAAGTAGTTAAGATATATATAGACGTTGGATCAAATAGAAAGTGTAATAAGATAGGAAGGATAAAAATGGTAAAAAGTGTAACATTTGATAACGAAGTAATAAGAATATTATAGGTATTTAAGCAAATTGTTGTTTAATTGAAAAGATGATGCATTTAAGTCTCATAAATGACATACATATAGTTTTGGTTTTCTAGAATAAAATTGATACATTTGAGCATTTGTTTTAATTGAAAAATGATGCATAAAATAAAATACAAAACGTTGCATGATACATACTGGAGAATTATTGTATTTCTTAGTCACACAAATCATAGACCGTCCACACCTTGTATTATTTTATTTTTGACAAACAAAGTTTTTTTGACATACTATTCGAGACGCTTTTAGATACATTTTGTAATGATACACTATTTTTTTCCACATTTTTATTGACACATTAAGTTTTATGCTACACATAGTTTCATCAAACATATTAAATGACGCACTAATTTTTTGACACACTAGATTTCATTATATATTTTAACTGTTAAGTGACACACTATGTTTCTTGACATACTTAGGTTGTGTTTGTTTTTTAAAAAGAGACTCTTAACAGCCTCTGAATCTGAACCGTTCAGATGCGGTCAGACATTTTGGCCGTTCAGACCGTTTGTTTTTTTTTTTTCTTTCCGTTCAGATGCGGTCAGAGGCAGTAAGATCTTAATGGTCTAGACTTGAGAGGGGTGTTTTAATGCCTCTTGTTGCTAGAAAAATAACCAGAAAAAATTTAGTACGAGCAAGCAAATGTGCGATTCAAACATGAGTTTTTTTTTTTTTCCGTTCAGATTCGGTCAGATTCAGATATTTACGCCTCAGATTCAGATTCAGATTCAGATATGCGGTTCAGATTCAAATTCAGAGCCTCTTAAAAAACAAACACTACTTTAGTTTCATGATACATTACAAATGACACACTAAATTTTTTGACACACCTAATATTTTTGACATTCTTGATTTCATGATACAAATCAAGTATTTTGACACACTTTATTTCATGTACAATTCAAGCGACATATTCTTTAATACAAAATTGATAACTTTAAATGTTTATTTTAGTTGCAACATAATGCATCAATATGTCATTATAAAAAAAAAAAAGAAAAAGTTTCATGATATATTCAGTTATTCACGCCCCCTCTCTCTTTGTAAATATCACGCCTGCAAAAAAGAATTTATTGTAATCATTTTTTTTCCTAAAGTTCTTGTTAGCATTAGAAGTGTTGATCATTTGTGTAATTAAAGAGAGATCTCAATGATCGCCCCTTAGGAGGAGATTATTAGGAATAGAAGTAACGATCATTATTGAGTCAACAAGTATTGTAATAGGTTAATATGTAATAGTTAATTAAAGTGCTAGTCCATTAAGTAAAGGTAAAGCCTTAAATGCTTGGCCCAACATGAGGTCCAAGGTCCGGCCCATGTGGCCTATGTAAGAAATATATAAACCCCTCCTAGGCTTGTTAGGAGGGTGTGGAAGTTCATTTAATCAAAGCATATTTTACACATAGTTCTCTCAACCTCTTTTTACCTCTTCTCTCTCTCTACATTCAGTTCATCTCTCTCTATGAATACTTCTATCTCTCTCTAGGATTATATGTGTGTGAAGTGATAATATTGGGTCATAACAAGTGGTATCAAGAGCCTAACAATGATTTAGGAGTGGTTTGAGTGTGTATTGTCACGTATTTTATGCTTTTATATTCGATTTTTTCATAAAAAATCTTTACTTTCTTGTTTTTTTGGTTTTAACACTTTTTATATTACAAACTAGTGTTATAAACATTTACAAACAAAAAAGTTTCAAACTTTTTGGTTAAAATTAGTTTTTGAAAAATTCGTACTTTATGTTCTTATTTTTCTAATGGTCATAAAATTTCTTAAAAACATAAAAGTTTGCAACTTTCTCATTGTTTGAGTGTCCCTAACCCTAAACCCCCAAATTAAAAACCTCAATTAACCTACACCAATCTTCAATTCAACAAGCATGAGGCGCTCAAAGGAGGATGATGTTCAACAGGTATCGATTTCCCTTTTCGTAACTAACTTCCGAGAGTACTTTTCTTTTCGTGATTTATGGAGAGTTTGTGATGAGTATGGGAAAGTGGTGGATATTTTTATTCCGAATAGGAGATCCAAATCAGGTAACAAGTATGCTTTTGTTCGCTATTGATGCGTGGTTTTGCAACCTTGCAAAAGGTTTTACTTCTCAAGAGATCTTGAGAAGCTTGCAATCCTCACCAGGCAGTGTACCTGACCGATGTAGTATAGTGAGTGGCAAGTACCGGGGGATTGATCGTTCTCTCGGGGAATAGTGTCGTTAGGATCGAAACTAATCTAACTAGGTCTAAGGGTGAGGGATGATTCTTTTTGTATTTTTATATTTTAATGAAAGCAAGTAAAAGTCTCAAGTATTGGAAGAGTGCGAGCAATTAGTTGCTAGCCAACTAACCCAAATAACTACTTAAACAATTAAAATAAAATAACAAGAAAATAAATGGAAGGAACTTCTTATATGGAGAAAAGCGTGTTTACTTATATTTCATTACTCCTTAATTATCTTTTATTGATTAATTGGTTTGCACAATTGCGTGGATGAAGGGTTGCATTCCTTAATACCATTCGTGGGGCTGTGTACGATCTCCCCAACTCTATAAGCTTCTATCTCTTCCTATGACGACACGTTTAGTATCCTATCATGGCCTCATAAATAGTTACTTATGCATTTAATACAACCAATAAAACCGTAGTACACATCCGATTACGTTTCTTAAGACGTTCAAGCAAGTTACCGTATAGGAGATTAGCCAGTTTTCTTAAGCCTAATGCTAAAATCAATCACCCACAACAATCAATGACAAACCAACAATCAATAATCAATAACTAAGTTTCATTAGATCTAAGCAAACACAAATAAACCTAAGCTAACATGTTAATAGAAAGAAAAACATACAAGATAATCAAACAACACATAGACATATTGAATGACTAAAGGATAACTTATCTTCAAATAAACATGAGCAAAGAAAGGGTATGAAACCCTTAAAAAAGGTCTGAAATTCGAGCTAGGGTTTATGTGTGTGTTACACCAAAAGTTCCTCCCCTAATGAATGAAAAATCCAAATATATAGAATTTACAATCTGACGGTATCACCTTTTGCGTCATGACGCCGCAAGTCGCTGTCCTAGGGTTTCTCTGATTGCCTAGATCCACTTCTGACGCCGTCTGGTTCAAATGGGTTCTTGGCCGTCTCTCTTTAACTTAACACGTGACGGCCTTGGTGAATTAGAATGTGACGCCGTCACGTGTAAATACCAAAATTCTTTCTGGCACGTCAAGTGCAAAATGATTATCCACCTCTTGATCAACATGTGATGGCGTCACCTTGTGAGCCTTGACGCCGTCAGGTACTGTTTCCAGCTTGAATTCTTGACTTTGTCGTTTTCTTCACTTTT
Source organism: Artemisia annua (assembly GCA_014162995.1). Taxonomy (NCBI): domain Eukaryota; kingdom Viridiplantae; phylum Streptophyta; class Magnoliopsida; order Asterales; family Asteraceae; genus Artemisia; species Artemisia annua. The sequence goes on along the minus strand of LBNU01038420.1, from coordinate 109,903 downwards.
TGCTCCAAATGTCCAAAATGCTCTATTTTCCAAAATTGTTCTCCAAAGTACCTAAATTGACAAAAGAAACGATTTGAGGTAATAATTGATCATATATCACGACTTAGGGCTTAAATGACCCCCTAAAAGCGTAAAAAATTTCTCCTTACCAGCTATATCAAGTGTGATGATACGAATCGGTTGGTAAAGAATTTGTGGACTATTTGGGTTGGGTGTTTTAGATTACATGCAAATGTGGTAAGGTTTCAAAGAAAACCAAGAAATATTGCTGAGAGACACCATGGAGTGAATGGAGAAGCTAAATTAGGAGTGGGGAAACAATAACAGGAGAGTGGCCAAAGATCGAGGCGTATGTTATATGCAGATGTTGTTGACAAGGGGAAGAAACCAGCAAGTTTGGATGAGTGCTCAACACCTGCATTAGTTCTTGACAATTCATTTATTCTTCAAAGAGATTTCTCATTGCCGTTAAAGGGAAAAGTGAAGGAGTTTGGTTCTATATCTAATTTATATGTTTTATTGGCTAAGGAGGGTTTTCAGAACATTAAAATACACTACTTAGGTGGTTTTTGGGTTTTGGTTGATTTTCAGTCAACTACGTCAAAAGATCATTTTGTGAAGCATGTTGGTGTGGGTTTATGGTTCTCTATGCTGTAGGAATACAAAAACACGTTTATACGAATCGCTTCTAAATGGTGAGAGTTTATGTATGCAGAAGATAGTGATGAAACTTATCAACATAGGAAGCGGTTATGTCTTAAAGTGATTTCCGAAGATAATATTTTCGAATCATTTAAAATCATTGTGCAAGGTAAAGTGTATTGGGTACGTGCAAAGGAAGTCACAAGTTGGGCTCCCAAGTTTATAGAGGAGGAAAAGGAGTGTAACGACTCAGATGATGACATGTTGGGAGATGAGATACATGATATGAATGGAGAGTTGAAGAATCATACAAAGATAGCAACTGAAAGTGAAGTGGAAGAGGTGCTAGAGCCTAGTTTTGTGCATGAGAATAGCAATGTTAAGATATATGACAAGCGAAGATGATGCTCAATCTGGAGATCCATTTAACATTTATGATTTGTTAAATAAGAAGAAAGAAGTGAATGAAGAGATTGAGCAATCCGAGAGTAATTTGAAGTATCCACCAGGATTTACACCGGTGAGGGAAGGCGAAAAGACAACATAGATAATCAGCCGGAAGAATCAAATATCAGAAGGAATCAAAATAATGGTGATCAGGTTCGAGAAGATCCACTGGAAATGAGTAAATATGCATCTACATGTTCAGGACATTTTCATCAAGTTCCGGTGCTTAGAACAGGTGGTTCCATATTGGATGTGATGGATGATTTAGTAAAGGTGGGACAAAATAATGGGGTACAAGATGGAGGGATGTATGCAAAACATGGAAGAGATAATTAAAACTCAGGGAGTGAATGAGTTTTCTCGATGAATTTTCTTTCATTAAATATCCAAGGCTTAGCCCAAAAAGCAAAAAAGATTGGGTAAAGGAGTCATGTTTTAATCATAAAGTTAATTTTTTTATCATTACAAGAAACCAAAATGGAGAATATTCATATTAGTAACATCAAGATGATTTAGGGTAACTCTGCTTTTGAATTTGCCATAAGTCCTTCGGTTGGTAGTTCTGGAGGTATCTTGTGTACATGGGATCCCTGTATGTTCCGCAAAGAAAATGTTACGATTTCTGATTTCTTTGTAGCTATTACAGGTTTGTGGATTCCATCATCATCTAGAATGCTTATTATCTCGATGCACGCTCCTCAAGAGATATCCGAGAAAAAGATGTTATGGAATTATTTGAATCATTTGTTAGATAAGTGGGATGGGGAAGTGGTTATTATGGGTGACTTTGATGAAGTCCATAAGCGGGAAGAACGATTTGGTTCGTGTTTTCATGAGCAGGGTGCAACTGCTTTCAATTTGTTTATAGCTTTGGGCAGTTTGGTGGATGTTCCATTAGGTGGTTATACATTTACTTGGTCTCACAGATCAGCTTCAAAAATGAGTAAGCTTGATAGATTTCTAATTTCTGAAGGCTTAATGGAATCAAGTCCAAATATTTCTGCTTTATGTTTGGATCGATAATTATCTGATCATCGTCCAATATTATTACAAGAATTAACAGTATATTATGGTCCGGTTCCGTTTCGCTTTATCATTATTGGTTTAATATGGAAGGGTTTGATACAATGGTGGAGGAGGCTTGGAATGAAGGGATGTTAGATGAGTCAAATGATATGATAAAAGTGAATAAGAAGCTGAAATTTCTTAAGCCAAAAATTCGAAGTTGGGTCAGAGAAAAAAAGGTAAACAAATTTAGTCATAAAGTTCATTTAAAAAGTGAGTTAGCGGCTATTGATCATGCTTTAGATCAAGGAGATATGATGTGGAGTTAGTGGCTAAACAAACGACCATTATAAAATCTCTCATGATATTGAAGCGCTTGAGAGTAAAGAACTTGCTCAAAAGGCAAAGGTTAAATGGGCAATCGAAGGAGACGAAAATTCTATATATTTTCATGGGATCATAAATAAAAAAAAGAGCTCGGCTTGCTATAAGGGGTGTTCTTGTAGATGGTGTCTGGATTGATGACCCAACTGAGGTAAAGAGTGCTTTTTTGAATCATTTTGCGGATCGTTTTCTTATCCATGTCATTCACGGTTGCAGTTAGAGGTGGAATTTCCAAATCAAATAATAGTAGACCCAAGAATTAACATGGAGAGGGATATAACATATGATGTGATCAAAAGGGCGGTTTGGGATTGCGGATTGGAAAAGTCCCCGGGTCCCGACGGTTTTACTTTTGGTTTCTATAGAAGATATTGGAGATTCATAGCAAGTGACATGGTAGCTGCGGTGACATATTTTTTCAACATGGTCAATTTCCTAAAGGTGGTAATCCTTCTTTTATTGCTTTGATTCCAAAGACGCAAGAAGCTAAAATGGTCAAAGACTTTCGGCCTATTAGTTTAATCGGAAGTGTATATAAAATTATAACCAAGATATTGGCAAACAGATTACGTGGTTTGTTAGGTGATATTGTAAATGAAGTGCAGTCCGCGTTAGTGGCTGATAGACAAATTTTAGATGGTCCTTTTATCTTAAATGAACTTATTTCATGGTGCAAAAGTAAGAAGAAACAAACGATGATTTTTAAGGTAGACTTCGAGAAGGCTTATGATTCGGTTTGTTGGGATTATTTGGATGATGTTTTGAAGAGATTTGGTTTTGGGGATAGATGGTGTGGGTGGATTCAAAGTTGTTTGAGATCATCTAGGGGGTCAATTCTGGTTAATGAAAGTCCTACAGCGGAGTTTCAATTTCATAAAAGGCTTAAACAGGGAGATCCTCTTTCTCCGTTTCTATTTATTTTGGTTATGGAAAGTTTAAACCTATCGTTCCAACGAGTGGTTAATGCTGGCATTTTTAAAGGAGTATGTGTGGGTTCTTCATTGCAGTTATCACATTTATTTTATGCCGACGATGTTATTTTCATGGGGCAATGGTGTGAGTCTAATATTTCCACTATTTTTCAAGTGTTGCAATGCTTTTATCGTGCGTCGGGCCTAAAGATTAATTTACACAAAAGTAAGTTGATGGGGATTGGTGTATCTTCTGATCAAGTTGAGCAGGCGGCATCTCATATTGGATGCTTGACCTTTACTCCTCCGTTTTCTTATTTGGGAGTTAAGGTTGCTGGCATGATGTCTCGTATAAGCACATGGGATGAGGTTATTCAACGACTGTTGGATTGGTTGTCTAAATGGAAGATGAAAAAGCTCTCAATTGGAGGTAGGTTAACTCTTCTCAAATCTGTTTTGGGTTCCATGCCTATATATCATATGTCTCTGTTTAAGACTTCAATGAAAGTGTTAAATTCTATGGAATCCATCCGGAGTAAGATCTTTAATGGTATGGATCTCAATGAAGAAAAGTTGGTGTGGGGCAGTTGGAGTAACGTTTTGGCATCTAAAGAAAAAGGCGGGTTAGGATTTCCGAGTTTTTATACGTTAAACAGAGCTCTTCTATACAAGTGGTTTTGGCATTTTTGATCTCAAAATACTTCGTTGTGGGCTCGTTTCATTAAAGCGATTCATGGTGATAATGGTCATCTTCTCAGTATGCCAAAAGTCTCGCGGTCTTCTATCTGGTTAGACATTGTTCGGGAGGTGTTTCACTAAAAGCAACAAGGGATTGATCTTCTTGGATATTGTAAAAAAGGTGGGAAATGGTGAAGAGTCTTTTTTTGGGATGATGTTTGGATAGGCAATTGTCCTTTGAAAGATCAATATCCTCGGTTATATAATTTTGAAGTGAGTAAAAATGTATCGGTTGCAAACAAGATTGGTCCTAATTACTTGTGTGATTCGTTTCGCCGATTTCCTAGAGTAAGTGCTGAAATTGAGCAGTTTAATGATCTATCTTCAAAGTTATTGATAAGGATTTACTTGATACGCTTTTAGGGGGTCATTTAAGCCCTAAATCGTGATTTTATGATCAAATATTGCCTCAAATCGTTCCTTTTCTCTTTTTAGGTACTTGGAACGTGATTTCTGGAAAATGGAGCATTTTGGAGCTTTTCGGACGTCTTTATGTAACACCCCCAAAATCTGGTTTAGCGGAAGCATACATGTTTGGGTGCTACTAAAATGGTATCACAACACAAAGTGCAAAGAACGGTTTTACCCTAACCGTTTAATAGAAATTTCATATTCAAAAGGATTTCGTTTACAACGTTCCAAAAACAGTGTGGAAATATTATCCCATAAAAGAAATAAAGTGGTCCCAAATACATCAGAGTCATCTATGACCATGCCATGCCCTGCCAAAGCCTCCAATAGTAAGCTAATGCTTTAAACCTGAAAATACATGCTAAAATGTCAACACGAGGTTAGTGAGTTCATAAGTTTATATAAATAGTAAATCAGTGTAAAAGAAATGTGGACCACAAGGTTTTCGAGTGTGAAAATCGTTCACATATAAATCAAATTCAGTATGCGTCTGTTTGCCTAACCGGACAAATCGCACATAGAGTAGGTGTCTAACCGATCACCCAAGTAGTATGAGTCCGTTTGCCTAACCGGACAAACCGCACAGAGAGTAGGTGTCTAACCGATCACCCAAGTGTTTCAAATTGTATGCGTCTATTTGCCTAACCGGTAAAACAGCACAGAGAGTATGTGTCTAATCGATCACCCAAGTGGTATGCGTAAAAGTAGTATTGCACACGAGAAATTATTCATAAAGTGGTTTGCATAAAAACAGTTGCATGTTTCTCACCCCAAGGTTTATAAAACAGTAATTATAAGAAAATGGGGCTATAAACTCACATATACATTTCAAGCACTTGTGTCCATAGTATAATAATCCAGTTTGTAACGATAAATCAAGTCACGCGGTTGAATAACCGAACAAGTAATTTAGCAAGAACATAAAGTTTTCAAGTAAACAATTCATTGTTTAAGTAATGCAAATACTAGATTTAGTGAAACGAACATGTATTCTCCCCCAAAACAATTATGAAAACAAGCAAAAATAGGGGGCATGAACTCACCTCATACTCTAGAATTGCAAACAACACAAATGTTACAACTGACACAACTGGCATCTAGAGCAGATCACAACGGTATCAAGAGATATAGAATGGTACAGAATCGGCACAACCTAATATATATAGTCATCTTAGAGTACGTCTCGTAAAGTAAAAGAGTTTTCAAAAGATAAGCGTCTTAGTTTCGTGTTTTAAATGTTTTGATTCCTTTGAAAAAGGTTTTATGTGTGACCATGTGCTCGCGTATTTCTTGCTTGTTGTGTGGTACGTACATTTCAAAAATAGCTTATTAGGAAGGCTCTTTGTGATGGCTCGTGGTGAACGTGTATGGTGAGAGTGTACATGACGGAACATCCGTACGTTGTACTCGTCGTTACAATTCATAAGTAATACATATATATAGCTTATATNCGAACAAGTAATTTAGCAAGAACATAAAGTTTTCAAGTAAACAATTCATTGTTTAAGTAATGCAAATACTAGATTTAGTGAAACGAACATGTATTCTCCCCCAAAACAATTATGAAAACAAGCAAAAATAGGGGGCATGAACTCACCTCATACTCTAGAATTGCAAACAACACAAATGTTACAACTGACACAACTGGCATCTAGAGCAGATCACAACGGTATCAAGAGATATAGAATGGTACAGAATCGGCACAACCTAATATATATAGTCATCTTAGAGTACGTCTCGTAAAGTAAAAGAGTTTTCAAAAGATAAGCGTCTTAGTTTCGTGTTTTAAATGTTTTGATTCCTTTGAAAAAGGTTTTATGTGTGACCATGTGCTCGCGTATTTCTTGCTTGTTGTGTGGTACGTACATTTCAAAAATAGCTTATTAGGAAGGCTCTTTGTGATGGCTCGTGGTGAACGTGTATGGTGAGAGTGTACATGACGGAACATCCGTACGTTGTACTCGTCGTTACAATTCATAAGTAATACATATATATAGCTTATATATATATATATATATATATATATATATATATATATATATATATATATATATATATATATATATATATATATATATATATATATATATATATATATATATATATATATATATATATATATATATATATTAGGTAAAGTTTACAATTATGTATTTAATTAATTAAAATTAATTAAACATGCTTTGAGAAAATAATATAACAATAGAGTTAGTGTAAGAATATTATATTATAAATATTATTTATAATATAATATTAATTATAAGTATTTGAAATGAATACCTTGTAGTTAGAAAACTATATAAGTGCAAGTATTTTAGCAAAATACTCTAAGTGTTATAATTTTTAGAAAATTTGGGCATGACCCATTCGTGTTTAGTCCAAAAGTCAAGTGAGTTGGCTTTCGTATTGGGCTCGGCCCAACAGTCCACGAACACCCCTTGTTGGGCTCAAAATCTCCCTTGGCCCAAAATCCATTTTTGTGTTTATAATTTCGTAACGATTTAAAATTAAACGTAATTAACACTTATAATTAAGTTATTAATCTCAAAAGTCATGTGTGGTCAAATTTCACTTATTCGACCTATATGAACTCAATTTGACCAAAAATAGTTTATTTCACCGAAAATTGTATTTTTATTAGTTAAATACAATTTGTTGTGATTAATTCGGTAAGTGTTCTATTATAATTTTTCAAGCATAAACTCCACCATTTCACCACTTGAGCCAAAATTTTATATTTTTCAAAACCCCAATAATTTCATATTTTTATTGTGAGCTGATTTACATATATATACACATAAGTGTATATTTCGTCTTAACTCGCGTAATTAGCACAAATCACATTTGTATCATCAAACTAGTATCACAAGCAACAAGATTTACCACACAAGTAAGAAATACTCTAATTTGTATGAATACTTCATAAAAGTCGAGCACTAGTAACAATATGTCAAACCATAGCTTTTCATTTTAGCAAAACATATACATTTAGCACTTTGTATCATTTTTAAACATCAAGACAACATGTAATAATCAAGATTGGACAAGTTTGAAGACCCTTACAATGATTCTTGAAAATTTTGTGGGGTAGGAGACCAAGAAACAACCCAAAATGCACCAAATTTACCCAAATCACGTTCCGATTAATCTAAAACTCTTGAAAGTACACCCCGATTAGCTTGAACTTCAATAAAAATTTGTGGATATTGATTTTATTGCAAAGTTTCGGCTAGGGAGAGTTTTAGGAGGAAGAAAGAAGATGAAAACTTGATTTGGTAAAGTAAAATGAGTATGGTAAATGTATAGAAGTTATTAGATTTGGACAAAAGGGTGTTTTGTGGGTAAAAGAGTATTTTGCATGTGTGTATATGTGTTGGATGTGAGGTGGCCGGTTATGGCATCCAAGGAAGGTTGAGGATGTATAATTTTACTCCTCGTTGGTATATCGTGTTTCGGCTTAAGCTTAAACGTAACCGAAATGTCCCGGCTTGACGTTTTTGGACACGTATACGTAAAATAAAGTTTTTAGCCACGTTTTTGTCAGAAATGAACTAAAATGTCATTACTGACCCAAAAATATATTTTTTTGACTTTTACCATAAATACTGTGGTGTTGGTTCGCGTGCGGCGTTTTTTTTCCGAAAATATGAAAAAGCTCTCACTAAATTACGAAACTTGTCAGTAGCTATCCGAAATGGATTAATTTGTGTTTACTAACAAAAATAGACTTTTAATGATGACTGTAAGCTACAGTGCGCGTTACAGATAGACAAAATGCTCTGAAATGCACAAAAATGTCCATTTATACATAGAAATGCCCAAATTAGTTTTAATAAATAAATATTTATTATTAAAATTAGTCTGGAAAATTCCGGTTTGTTACAGTCTACCCTCCTTAAAGGAAATCCGTCCCGGATTTTAGTTTATGTTATTCGATAAAATGGTTTCTGGGAAGAGATGTTGGTACCCACAACCGATTTGAGTCTTACCGGATGGTAAGGGCTCCTCTTATCGGTGGGAGAGTAATACATAATTATTTGCTGAAGGTTTTGTAGTTAGGTAGGCTGATGCGACTTTAAAGGACTCGTAGTGTTAGTAAAAGCAGTCTTTACGCATGGTGTATATAATCGCTTAACCACTCCTTGTTATGCAAAATTTTTTTTGATGAAGTTTGACTAGAACTTTTAACACATCAAAATGGGTAAATAGTTCATAGGGTGATTGCAGCATAGTTTATAAAACGGTTTGTAAGACAGTTCATTGAGTTATAAGAAACTAGTTGATCATTTGCATGATAGTAGCAAAGATGTAGTTTGATTCGTAAAATCGTAGCAGGACAGCAAACCGGTTTATAAAATCGTTTGTGAAATAAGTTGTAAAACAGTTTATAGAACAACGGGAACAATTCGTTGTTTTCAAAATAGTAGTAAGGTTGAAGTTTTGACTTCATGAAGTAGCAGTAAAACATTTGTAGAGTGACCGCAAAATGGTCAGTAGATTAATCGAAAAACAGTTTGTATGGAGTTAGCGACACGGTTTATCATCTTATAAGAGGGTAGCAAAAATAACTGGTATTCTCGAGAGACGAGTGAAAAGTTCGGTGTCTGTTCCAAAGAACGCGGTTCAGGTGACTCTTTAAGGTCTTAAAGTTTCTGTTGGTCATAGAATCTCCGCTGAATGGAGGGTATAGCAAGTTCAGAGTACGACTCTGAAGGAGGATGTTGATTGCTACTAGCAATATATTGGTTGACCAAGTAATGTACATAGTATTTCACGTGGAAGGTACAACATTGATAGAGAGGGATGAACCAAATCGATTGAGCATAAGGCTTGGGGTAGAGGTGACTGTAACAAGACCACAAACAAATCAAGGCTTAAATAAATAAGTAATCCGTATTCAATCATAGCCGAAACGCTCCAATAAATTCAAATGAGTTTGGGTTTATTACAACATCAAACAAGTTAAAATAAGCAACTCGAATTCAAACTATGACCAATCGGGTCTAATACGCCTCGATGCAAAACATGATTAGACGGCGACGAGCAAGTATTCCATATGAGCGGAAAGGTATAGTGATACAAAGTGTATTACGATTCGTGAAGTATTGTGATGCCAGTGTGTTGTGATTGCTATCATGTTGTGTGCAGATGTGAGTGTTCATGTCACGCAATGCTTAAGTACACACACATGAATTTTATCATTTCTCAAATTCAAAAATTTCATCCGGACATAATTCTATTATAACTACTCCTAGTATCGCAAAGTTCACCTCTGAGTCGGACATAGGTGATCAGGCTACGTCCCACTGTCTCTGGTTGAATATAGGTGATCAGTCTATATTCACCCGAGGTTCAATGAACTTCAAAATACTCGGCTTAGTTACGCTAGTAGTATGTCCCTTACTTTTAAAAGCTGTTTAGAAAGACTAAAACAAGTGTCCTCGCCCGAGGAAGAATGATGAGATTACGTAGAGAAAGGCGTGTAACGCTACGATAAGTACGATGCGTATGCATAAGTATGTCGACGATACTTATAGTATATAGTAAAAATAAGTGGATATACCCATCGAATAACAAAGTACACATCTCATCAAGTATATTAGTAATCAAAATTACAAATGAGGCATCAGCTTGGCAGGCAGGCACGTGTCGGTCACAGGGTTAAGTTTTCGTAAAAGTAGTTATAGTCTAGGCTTTAAAAGTACCCAGTTCTTTATAACCCTGGTCTGATACCAATTTGTAACACCCCCAAAATCTGGTTTAGCGGAAGCATACATGTTTGGGTGCTATTAAAATGGTATCACAACACAAAGTGCAAAGAACGGTTTTACCCTAACCGTTTAATAGAAATTTCATATTCAAAAGGTTTCGTTTACAGCGTTCCAAAAACAGTGTGGAAATATTAGCCCATAAAAGAAATAAAGCGGTCCCAAATACATCAGAGTCATCTATGACCATGCCATGCCCTGCCAAAGCCTCCAATAGTAAGCTAACGCTTCAAACCTGAAAATACATGCTAAAATGTCAACACGAGGTTGGTGAGTTCATAAGTTTATATAAATAGTAAATCAGTGTAAAAGAAATATGGACCACAAGGTTTTCGAGTGTGAAAATCGTTCACATATAAATCAAATTCAGTTCTTGTGACCTCTGCTTCACTCGCAGTGACAGGAGAAAAATCAGTCAAATGCAGCTTACCCAAGTAGGTGTCTAACCGATCACCCAAGTAGCATGAGTCCGTTTGCCTAACCGGACAAATTGCACAGAGAGTAGGTGTCTAACCGATCAACCAAGTAGTATGCGTCCGTTTGCCTAACCTGACAAACTGCACAGAGAGTAGGTGTCTAACCGATCACCCAAATGTTTCAAATGGTATGCGTTTATTTGCCTAACCAATCAAACAGCACATAGAGTATGTGTATAATCGATCACCCAAGTGGTATGCGTAAAAGTAGTATTGCACACGAGCAATTGTTCATAAAGTGGTTTGCATAAAAACAGTTGCATGTTTCTCACCCCAAGGTTTATAAAACAGTAACTATAAGAAAATGGGGCTATAAACTCACATATACATTTCAAGCACTTGTGTCCATAGTATAATAATCCAGTTTGTAACGATAAATCAAGTCACGCGGTTGAATAACCGAACAAGTAATTTAGCAAGAACATAAAGTTTTCAAGGAAACAATTCATTGTTTAAGTAATGCAAATACTAAATTTAGTGAAACGAGCATGTATTCTTCCCCAAAACAATTATGAAAACAAGCAAAAATAGGGGGCATGAACTCACCTCAGATTGTAGAATCGCAAACAACACAAATGTCACAACTGACACAACTCGCATCTAGAGCAGATCACAACGGTATCAAAAGATATAGAACGGTACAGAATCGGCACAACCTGATATATATAGTCATCTCAGAGTACGTCTCGTAAAGTAAAAGAGTTTTCAAAAGACAAGCGTCTTAGTTTTCGTGTTTTAAATGTTTTGACTCTTTTGAAAAAGGTTTTATGTGTGACCATGTGCTCGCGTATTTCATGCTTATTGTGTGGTACGTACATTTCAAAAATAGCTTATTAGGAAGGCTCTTTGTGATGGCTCATGGTGAAAGTGTATGGTAAGAGTGTACATGACGGAACATCCGTACGTTGTATTTATCGTTACAATTCATAAGTAATACACATATATAGCTTATATATATATATATATATATATATATATATATATATATATATATATAT
>LBNU01038420.1:74179-97975 GCA_014162995.1 Artemisia annua | reverse complement strand
TATATATATATTAGGTAAAGTTTATAATTATGTATTTAATTAATTAAAATTAATTAAACATGCTTTGAGAAAATAATATAACAATAGAGTTAGTGTAGGAATATTATATTATAAATATTATTTATAATATAATATTAATTATAAGTATTTGAAATAAATACCTTGTAGTTAGAAAACTATATAAGTGCAAGTATTTTAGCAAAATACTATAAGTGTTATAATTTTTAGAAAATTTGGGCATGACCCATTCGTTTATTCAATGTTTCCATCTTTCTCAAATGTTGCAAATTCCTCAAAAATACGTATCGTTAACCATTTTGCAAACTTTTAGTACGTTCGTATATATTAGTCGTTATAAGTTTATTTATCTCTAAATATAGTTATCGTCACTTGGGATGATATCTCCCGATACAAAATCAACATTTAGCGAAAATAATCCAAAAAGTCAACGAAAGTCAATATTCATTAAATTTGGCTAAAAATCCAATTATTAGGCTTATTAGGTAAAAATGAGTTTAATTTAGTATTTATCGATATAAATGGTTTCACTATATGAAAATAATCATCGTAAGCTCAAATATGTTTCAAAACTCATTTTCGTCACCCGACACGTTTATTGGGCCGAAAATCCCTTATTGGGCCCAATAGTCCAATTTTAGCCCGGAAACCATTTAACCTTTTTAGGTTACGATATATATATATATATATATATATATATATATATATATATATATATATATATATATATATAATATATATATATATATATATATCGTTATATTTCTAAAAAATCAATTTAACACGTTCGTTATCGCGTTTAGTTTAAAAGTCAAGTGAGTTGGGTTTCATATTGGGCTCGGCCCAACAGTCCACGAACACCCCTTGTTGGGCTCAAAATCTCACTTGGCCCAAAATCCATTTTTGTGTTTATAATTTCGTAACGATTTAAAATTAAACGTAATTAACACTTATAATTAAGTTATTAATCTCAAAAGTCATGTGTGGTCAAATTTCACTTATGCGACCTATATGAACTCAATTTGACCAAAAATAGTTTATTTCACCAAAAATTGTATTTTTACTAGTTAAATACAATTTGTTGTGATTAATTCGGTAAGTTTTCTATTATAATTTTTCAAGCATAAACTCCACCATTTCACCACTTGAGCCAAAATTTTATGGTTTTCAAAACCCCGATAATTTCATATTTTTATTGTGAGCCAATTTACATATATATACACATAAGTGTATATTTCGTCTTAAACTCGCGTAATTAGCACAAATCAAATTTGTATCATCAAACTAGTACCACAAGCAACAAGATTTACCACACAAGTAAGAAATACTCTAATTTGTATGAATACTTCATAAAAGTCGAGCACTAGTAACAATATGTCAAACCATAGCTTTTCATTTTAGCAAAACATATACATTTAGCACTTTGTATCATTTTTAAACATCAAGACAACATGTAATAAACAAGATTGGACAAGTTTGAAGACCCTTACAATGATTCTTGAAAATTTCGTGGGGTAGGAGACCAAGAAACAACCCAAAATGCACCAAATTTACCCAAATCACGTTCCGATTAATCTAAAACTCTTGAAAGTACACCCCGATTAGCTTGAACTTCAATAAAAATTTGTGGATCTTGATTTTATTGCAAAGTTTCGGCTAGGGAGAGTTTTAGGAGGAAGAAAGAAGATGAAAACTTGATTTGGTAAAGTAAAATGAGTATGGTAAATGTATAGAAGTTATTAGATTTGGATAAAAGGGTGTTTTGTGGGTAAAAGAGTATTTTGCATGTGTGTATATGTGTTGGATGTGAGGTGGTCGGTTAGGGCATCCAAGGAAGGTTGAGGATGTATAATTTTACTCCTCGTTGGTATCTCGTATGTCGGTTTAAGCTTAAACGTAACCGAAATATCTCGGCTTGACGTTTTTGGACACGTATACGTAAAATAAAGTTTTTAGCCACGTTTTGTCAGAAATGAAGTAAAATGTAATTAATGACTCAAAAATATATTTTCTTGACTTTTACCATAAATACTGTGGTGTCGGTTAGCGTGGGGTGTTGTTTTTCAGAAAATGTAAGAAAGCTCTCAGTAAATTACGAAACTTGTCATTAACTATCCGAAATGGATTAATTTGTGTTTACTGACAAAAATAGACTTTTAAATGATGACTGTAAGCTACAATGTGCGTTACAGATAGACGAAATGCTTTGAAATGCTCAAAAATGTCCATTTATACATATAAATGCCCAAATTAGTTATAATAAATAAATATTTATTATTAAAATTAGTCTGAAAAATTCTGGTTTGTTATACTTTATGCTCAAGAATGAAGAAAACAAGAAAACCAAGAAAAGTCAGGAAATTACACCTGATGGCGTCAGGCTTTACATGCTGACGCTGTCGCTTGATGATAGAACTTGTGGATTTTCATATACGAGACGCCCAGAAGAAACTTATGTAGTTAACACCTGACGACGTCAGGTGTTATGGAAGTGAGGCCGCCTGGTGTTAAGCTAAAGAGAGATGGCCCAGAAGGGTTACAAAGGGACGACGTCAGAAGTGTTTGAAGGCAATCCGAAACCCTAAACACGGCGACCTAACGGCGTCAGGACGTATAACCCGACGCCGTTAGCCTTGTAAACTCTATATATAGTTTTTGCTTTTTCATTCATTAGGTGTGTAACTTTGGAGAAAAACCCTATCACGATTTTCTCAGCAACTTTAGGGTTTTAAACCCTCTTTTCTTCCATGATTAATTAAAGATAAGTTCTTTCTTTAATCATTTAATATGTATATGTGTTGTTTGATTAATTGTTTGTCTTTTCTTTACATTAACATGTTAGCTTAGATTCTCTAGTGTTTGCTTAGATCTAACGAAACCTAGTTATTAATTATTGATTGTTGATTTGTTATTGATTGTTTTGGGTGATTGACTCGCGTTAGGCTTAAGAAAACTGGCTAATCTCCTATACGGTAACAAGCTTGAACATTTTAAGAAACGTAATCGGATGTGTACTACGGTTTTATTGGTTGTTTTTAATGCATGAGCAACTATGATTGAGGCAATGATAGGATACTAAATGTGTGGTCATAAAAAGAGATAGAAACTCATAGGGTTGGGGAAGGACGCACACGCCCACACGAATGGTATTAAGGAACGCAACCCTTCATCCAAAAAATTGTAACAAATCAATAAATCAATAAGAGATAACTAGGGAGTAGTGAAATCTAAGTAAACACATTTTTCTCATTATAAGAAGTTCACCAATTTACTTTTCTTGTTATTTTATTTTATTTGTTTAAGTAGTAAATTTAGGTTAGTTGACTAGCAACTAATTCCGCCCACTCTTCCAATATCCGAGATTTTAATTGCTTTCATAAAATATAAAAATACAAAAAGAATCATCCCTCACCTTTAGACCTAGTTGACATAGCTTTCAATCCTAACGACACTATTCCCCTAGAGAACGATCAATCCCCTGGTACCTACCACTCACTATACTACATCGGTCAGGTACATTTCCTGGTGGATTGCAAAATCTCTCAAGATCCCTTGAGAGGTAAAACCTTTTGCAAGGTTGCAAAACCACGCATCAAGTTTTTGGCGCCGCTGCCGGGGAATAGTTATTGTTTAGGTTGAATTTTATTTTCATTTAGGTCTACTCATTAGATTCATATCTAGTGAGATTTTTATTTTCTTTTATTAGGTTTTCTTTAGTCTATCTTTCTTCTTGCTTTTGATTGTTAGCATTCTCGATGAATAACCATAATATTGATCGCTTGATCCCTGTTATTCATGTTTTTCATCGTAGGAATTTCCAATTACCCGTTTTGGCTCCCGTTGTAGAGAACGAGAACCCACCAAACCTTTCACTCGACAATCACTTTGGTAATAATTCTGAAATGGAGGAATCTGACCACGACAATGACCATGAGAATGGCCCTTTTTACTATTCGGATTCCGACATGGACCTTGGTGATGGTGATGTAATTGATGAGGTTAGGAAAGAAGAGGAAGTGGATCCTCTTAAGTATGTTGTCTCTAGGACAAGGATTGAAAAGGATAGTCTCTTTAACATGCAATTTCCTTGTAAAATCGGATATATGAACTTTTATGCCTACCTTAACTCATCTTTACCCATGAACATAATCTCTCGTGCTAATTATAATAAAATTATGGTAAATGATTTGGAATATCAAAGAGATAATATTGTTGCTAGGGTTGAGCCATTACACGTTATCGTAGGAAGTTTTGTGTTTTTGGTTGATTTTATGGTGATGGAGGATTTATGAGAATTCATTGACGACAAATTGACCCAAGTCATACTTGGAAAACCTTTTAAACTGTTAACTAAGCTTGATGAAAAACTTATGGATGGGTTGATTACCTTTTCGGACGGAGATGAAGATTTTGTCTATCAAATGCCCTACTCGCACCATAAATTTAAGAATTATTCGATTGAGGCATGTAATAGACTTCCCACTATTGATTCCCTAAGTGAGAATGACAAAAGGAAGGGGCTCAAATACCCCCATGAGAAAAATAAGAGGTACTATCGTGGATGCCTAGAGCTCAATGATGAGTATAAAAAAGATGCGGCTACCATTAGATGGCTCACACTTGGGTATGTGAGCATATGTGACACAAGATAGGGGATGACTTTGAGTCTAGCTACAAGACTCGTAAATAAAGAAAAGCGCTTCTTGGGAGGCAACCCAAGCTTTTTAATTTTTTGTTTGTTTATTTGCTTTTATTTGATTCCGTATGTATTCTTTTTCTTATTGTTTATTGTTCATGTATCAAAATATAAATTGTGAAAATGCTTTATTTTGTTTTTAACCTCGTCTTAACTACATATAAAGGTATTTTGCAAAAGATAAGTGTAAGGGAAATCCATATCTGTTTCTAAGAACGGATTGAACATGAACGATAACAATTAGAAATTAGCATACATATTAGTACTTGTTTGAGTAAAATGCTTGTATCGAGTCACAATGAATGTTTTGCAGGATTCCAGGAATTAAAACATAGGTTTTTCAAGAAATTTTCCAGAAACAAAATATAAAAAATTCTGTCAGATGTTGAATTCTGAAAAATTTTCCAGGTTTTGTTTTTCTGCTGGAATTGTAAAGTTTCGTAACATCTGTAATTTTTAAACTCCAGGAATCTGCAAACATTTATTTTGCGAGCATTATATCTTTACTTGTTTTCTAGGATTTACTTTTATATAGAATTTACCACCGATTTTATGCAAGGTTTCGTGTTGGTTTTCTTAGTTGTTTAACAGGTTATATTGGACGAGAAGATGATTATATTTCAGGAGTGAAGCTTGCGCGTTCATTTTCTCCATATCATCCATACTGAGCGAATCAGGGGAGTATTTGTTTCTTTCATTTTCATTTATCTATACTCTATTACTTTTTAGGAATATTGGGGACAATGTTCAACTTAAGTGTAAGGGGGTAAATGAGGATACCTTAGAAATTACAATTTCACTTGATTTTTGTTTGTTTAAATAGTAGATGTGTAATAAAACTAAGAGAAATACTTGTCAGGGTAATTTTAGCACCAAATTTAAAAGTTTTTACAACATATAGGAGTGAAACTTTAGTCTTAATAAGCGTCTCATAGACAGGAATTATATGACTAGCACAAAAACCATACCACTCAAAAATTTCCACCCCAAATATGTGAGGTTCGCGTTTAGATCTTTAGGAAAAAGCATTCATTGTTGGTGCTTATGAGTGTACCGGTAGCATTTAGATTCTAGAACTTGCGTTAGTGATGCATTCCAAGACCGCTAGTAAGACTAGATTCGTGTAGTTAGGATTTACTATATGATAAGAGGCATTAGGATAACCCATGTTTTAAGCCTGTAATATAATTACATTGACTTCATTGGTCAAGTAATTCTCCCACACCTTTGCGTTGTACTCATTTTTAGTATATGATACCCTTAGTACAACCCTCAAAGCCTATCTATTTCGTTTCTAACTTTAAGCATTTTACTTAAAGGTAGAATTTGTTTATAATCCACCCCCAAATGTACACCCAAATCTCCTTAGCCTTCCTTGTATGCACTCATCTTTAGTGCATTATTGTTATTTGTTTAAACCCTTAGTTAATTGTCTAATTGATTACATGGTTGCTAAGTCGAGTCATATCTTGTACATATTGTTTTGGGACGATTGAGACTTATGGGTAAAGTAATAGTATATCGGAGTGATGGGGAAGAACATCATTTATTACCCCATATGTGCGTTAATATTTTAAAAGTACTCGAATGTTTCGATTATCTTGATTCAAGTCTTTATTTTGAATTATGTAAAAGTTTAAGTGTAAGGGAAAGCGAGTTCCCTATGATGTATTATTTTGGATGGTAGAGTAAAAGTGTATGAAAAAAAAAATCAAAAAAATAGAAAAATACAAGAGAAAAACATACGGGCTACCATCCGTTTCTTTTATTCATGTTGAGTCATAAAGTGTCTTGAAAAATCCAAAAAGAGTTTGTAGTTAGTGTAGGAACCCAGCACTCCTTGATCGTTACGGGCTCCAGGCTGTTAAACCTTTAATTATCTAGGAACAATAACATTGAATAACATGCAGCGGAATAATAAATAAGAACATCAATGTTATCAACAAGGTTTTTCATTATCATCTCTAACATACAAACATCTACAACCCCAATTCTACTTGATCAAGGTAGAACGACCTTGAGGCTGACTAACCAACTAACTCTAACTAAACCCTAGGCGTTTCCCAAATCCCTACGCCTAGGTTCCACACACACACCTTTAAGGTTTACATCTTGTACGTACTTAATAAAACTAATGACCCTATGTCTCTTTATATACTAGAGACATCTAGGGTTTACAAGAGGAATCATAATACAATTAGGAAACTAAATCTTTTAAGTAAATCTTCTAGAATCTTCCAAATTCTCCATCTTTTTGTAGTTTCCCATCTTGTCACTTTAAGCCCTTCATGTTTCATTCTTTCTTGTTTTGTATCATCAAATCTAATAGACCCAACAATCTTCCCCTATTTGATGATGACAAAACAAACACCTTCTTGTACGAACTTCCCTAGACGAAGTAGAAAAGTTGAGATAAAATCTCACCATGAATGAAACAATCTTGTCTTCCCCTTGAATTATGCTATGCCACTCCAATATCTCTTCAACATTTCTTCCCCTTTTTGTTATCAACAAATAGGGAACATATGAAATATGATCTTTTCCACCACAAACTAATACCACACATCCAATTCATCCTTCCAATGTCTCAAATTACCCTCCATGAAGTTTTTCGCAACTATAAATGAACTTGAAACAATAGAAATCAAAACCATCAGTAGTAATACTAATCAACAGTAGTAAGAGTCAACAACTTCCCCTTGAGTGGTGCATGAACATCAAATGATTAACACACATGATAAAATACTTCCCCTGAAATCAATGTGCTAACCATCTTCATGATTCTTCAAATCTGTAAGCTCCTTGTAATGATCACTGATGAAGAAAACTGAGTATAACGAATTTGATGAAGAAGTTGAATTTCCCAAACTTGCGTCTTATATCTTGCACTATCCACGTGACTCCAAACTCATACTAGAAGCACAAAAAGTATAAGTAGACCGCAACCTCTTGATAAATCCTCAACTAGATGAGACACTGAGCACTACAACGTAACTCCTTAAAGTGATAGCAAATGTGAGCATTGAGCACCTTCAGTTTGTAAATCACACACCTTTGCTAGATTCATCAAGTCTTTGTCACAACAATAAAGCACAAACAAGTTATCTTCAAAGTGTAACACCCACCTTGAGATATGATAAGAACACGCACCTGTGAAACTCAACTACAATATCAAATAAATAATATTCAACCTTCTTCGTAATTAATTAATCCAAGAATCCAAATAACGAGCCTTTTGACACCTTTAAGAACAAAAACTTCTTCCTGTGTGTGTACCAAACAACCATCTGTATGTGTAAAACCATCTTTAATCAATCATAGGTACTTCCCCTTACTGCTTGTAAATCATGATCACCAATAAAATTTGTAGCAGTACTTTGAACTAACGCAACAGTACTTTAGAACGAGCAGCAGTACCTTGCATTTGGCAAGCAGTACTTTTGAAAAACAATGGAGCAGTACTTTCACGCGAGAGCAGTACCTTGACAAAATTTAGCAGCAGTACTTTGTTGAGAGCAGTACTTTGAAGTAGAACCATATAAACCAATCGACAATAGTAGCTATTGTCCAATCTCCAATCTTCATAAATATATCTATTGACCCATTAATGCTTGTAACTTGCATACTTAGCGAATATAAGCAATTATGCAAAAGACGACAAAGTTATTAATTCGCCCATGATTAAACTCGTACTGACACCACAATAAAATCTCAACCAATGAATTACCAATCATAGACTACTGGTACAAGGTTATTTATTTTTAATCTTCCAATCAGATCAAATCACTTAAACATTAATTGGTACGAGGAATCATATGCAGTACTTCGAACAATGAATATGATATAAACCGACCCATATCTAAACTTAGTACGAGATTACCATGTGATGATAGCGACACAGCAGCAGCCAAGAATCCAAAAGTAAATCACTGTATCACCGACCCATGTGCATATACCACTTGCCATATCATAACCTTGACCAATTAAATATTCGACAATAATATAGGCCAAAAATCTCTAATCGACCAGTACGAGGGAATTAAATATCAGCGCACCACTTAGAATATTTAATGAATCCCATGATCAATTATAGTACGAGGTATAACTATGAATCAAGTATCAAACAGTGTTCAACGGCCCATGTGATCGTTTACTATTATCCATGTAAACTATTAAACGATGACAACCCTTTGTTATTAACTCCTTTTAACATCGACACCTGTGCAAAGACACTTTGTTTTGTCGTTAAAGAGAATTTGGACAAGTAAGCAATACACTATCCCTAAAACCGATTAACTTAAATAATCCTTATAATTGTTGATCGTAAAACCGAACATACTTTCTTCAACAATAAAACCTTGTAATCCCAAATATCACGAGCCCCAGGCTCTGATACCACATGTAGGAACCCAGCACTCCTTGATCGTTACGGGCTCCAGGCTGTTAAACCTTTAATTATCTAGGAACAATAACATTGAATAACATGCAGCGGAATAATAAATAAGAACATCAATGTTATCAACAAGGTTTTTCATTATCATCTCTAACATACAAACATCTACAACCCCAATTCTACTTGATCAAGGTAGAACGACCTTGAGGCTGACTAACCAACTAACTCTAACTAAACCCTAGGCGTTTCCCAAATCCCTACGCCTAGGTTCCACACACACACACCTTTAAGGTTTACATCTTGTACGTACTTAATAAAACTAATGACCCTATGTCTCTTTATATACTAGAGACATCTAGGGTTTACAAGAGGAATCATAATACAATTAGGAAACTAAATCTTTTAAGTAAATCTTCTAGAATCTTCCAAATTCTCCATCTTTTTGTAGTTTCCCATCTTGTCACTTTAAGCCCTTCATGTTTCATTCTTTCTTGTTTTGTATCATCAAATCTAATAGACCCAACAGTTAGTTTATGTTGAGTCGAGTCTTGGCTTAGCAACGCCACATTGTATATGTAATCAACTAAGACAATTGACTTGGCACTAGTAAAATATCCCTTTATCTAACAAACCATGTTTTCCATATCCCTACACCTAACGTTATAATCCTTTAAAAGACCTCCTTGATAGTTTATCCTAGGTGCTTACGCTAAAGTGCTGGAGGTTTTGATCCTTTCCTAAGTCTATAGTAATCTATTTGCTATGACAGGTAGTGAGAGATATTTTTCCATTTACATTTGTGATATATAAATTTATAACACCCGAGAAATGAGAGTATCCAAACACTTAATGTGAGGTGCTAGTGTATAATTTTCATGCTTGTTTTGACTAAGGTGGAATGATCATTTGTTGCAATTACTTTTATATTAATGTTAAATGACCCCTAACTTGTATTTTAATTAGTATAAAAGCTCATTTGCTTGAGGACAAGCAAATCTCAAGTGTAAGGGTATTTGATAAGGATTTATTTGATACGCTTTTAGGGGTTCATTTAAGCCCTAAATCGTGATTTTATGATCAAATATTGCCTCAAATCGTTCCTTTTCCCTTTTTAGGTACTTGGAACGTGATTTCTAGAAAATAGAGCATTTTGGAGCTTTTCGAACATTTTTATGCTCAAGAATGAAGAAAACAAGAAAACCAAGAAAAGTCAGGAAATTACACCTGACGGCGTCAGGCTTTACATGTTGACGCCATCGCTTGATGATAGAACTGGTGGATTTTCATATACGAGATGCCATGAAGAAACTTATGAAGTTAACACCTGACGGCGTCAGGTGTTATGGAAGTGAGGCCGCCTGGTGTTAAGCTAAAGAGAGACGACCCAGAAGGATTACAAAGGGACGGCGTCAGAAGTACTGTTTGAAGGCAATCCAAAACCCTAAGCATGGTGACCTGACAGAGTCAGGACCTATAACCCGATGCCGTTAGCCTTGTAAACTCTATATACAGTTTTTGATTTTTCATTGATTAGGTGTGTAACTGTAAAACCCTAAATTCTGAATTCCTAATTTTACGTCTAATTTTGAAATTTTCTTACGTCTATGAACGTTTGGCTAAATTAAATACTTATGCTATGAAGATTAAACTACAAGATGAAATATCCTAAACCTACGGAACGACGTAAACTACGATATACAAATCTATAAAGATTTTATACATTTCGGTTGATCAATATATGTATATATACGAAACGACAAGATACTAAAACGGCACAACTTATATCTTAAACAAGTACATCACACGTTATATATAATGTCCTAGGCCGAATTATATTAATTAATTGTACACACACCTCTTTTGAAATAAAAGGCAAGATAGATATCAAAATAAAATACAGAAATCAATCACGTTTGATCACCAAAAACTACCTCCCATAATTTCGGCTAAACTTCCCCTTAATCACCTTATTAACTGATGAGACGAAAAGTGTTACGCTTTTAGGGGGTCATTTAAGCCCTAATTCGTATAAATATGATCAAATATTGCCCTAAATCGTTCCTTTTGTCATTTTAGGTACTTTTGAGAAGAATTCTGGAAAACATGCATATTTGGACGTTTTTGGAGCATTAAAGTAAAGAAAACGACAAAGTCTCAAAAGAAGCTGGAATTACTACTTGACGGCGTCAGAGTCACAAGGTGACGCCGTCAGCAAGCATTGACAAGAGTGAAAACCAATTTTCAAATGACGGGCAAGAAAGAATTTGGAGATTTACACCTGACGCCGTCAGGTGTTATTGGTGGTAAGCCGTCAGGTTATACTTTAAAGAGTGACGGCCCAGAAGAAATTAAAGGCTGACGGCGTCAAAAATGGATCTAGGCCATCCGAGAACCTTATGGCGGCGGGCTGACGACATCAGACCCTATAACCTGACGCCGTCAGAGTGTAAAAGTCTATATATAGTTTTCTATTTTTCATTCATTAGTGTGGAACTTTGTGGAGAACTTTTGGCACCAAACCCTAGACGAATTTTCAGTACTTTTTAGGGTTTCCAACCCTTGGAACCCTCATGCTTAATTAAAGATAAGTCTTCACTTCAATTCAATCAATATGTCTATGTGTTGGTTGATTATCTCTTTTACTTGTCTTTTAATTAACATGTTAGGCTAAATTCTTCTTGTGTTTGCTTAGATCTAATGAAACCTAACTATTAATTATTGGTAAATTGATGTATTGTTGTTTGTTGGGATGATTGTTCCATCAATGTTAGGCTCAAGAAAACTGGCCAACCTCCTTTAAGGTAGTATTTAACGCATGAGCCACTGTTTACAATCCCTATGGTTGTGTCGTGCATGGCATAGGAGGAGATAAGAGCACATAGAATTGGAGAGATATGTATGCCACTCCATGAGTTATTAGGAATACACCCTTCATCCACACAAGTAACATACATATCAATTAACCGGTAAAAGATAGTTAGGGAGTAATGAAGTCTAAGTAAACACAACTTTTCTCCATATAGTTTTCACAACAAATAGTTTAGTTACTTTATTTTATTTGCAATAGTAGTTATCTTGGGTTAGTTGGCTAGCAATTAATTCCGCCCACTCCTTCAAAACTGAGATTTTATTTGCTTTTCATAAAAATATAAAAATACAAAAAGAATCTTCCTTCACCCTTAGACCTATTAGAGTAGTTTTTCTATCCTAACGAACACTATTCCCTGTGAGAGTACGATCAATCCCCCGTACTTACCACTATCCTATACTACATCGGTCAGGTATACTGCCTGGTGGGGTTGTAAGCCTCTTGAGATCCCTTGAGAGATAAAACCTGTTGTAAGGTCACAAAACCACGCATCAAGTTTTTGGCGCCGCTGCCGGGGAATAGTTATTGTTTAGGTAGAATTTTTATTTTATTAGGTCTACTCGCTAGATTCCTTTCTAGTGAGATTTTTATTTTATTTTTCTAGGATTTCTTTAGTCTATCTTATTTCTTCGTGTTTTTGTTCGTAACCTTTACCATCCGCCATCATGGAAGGAGGTAACATCCTTGATCCCAACAACCTACTTCAACCAAACAACCCACCACAACCAAACCAACCTCCTAGACCCCGCACCTTAGGAGAGTATTCCCGACCTAGCCACCTTGGCTATCGAAACACCATTGAGCTCACTCAAGGAGCCAATGTCACTCCCTTGCGATCCGACACCATCCGGTTGGTGCAAAGCGGATGCGCATTCCATGGACTTCATTCCGAAGATCCAAATCAACATCTCAAGGATTTCCTCAAAATCGTAGATTCCATAGACCTTGATGTTGCCACTCGAGAGATGACCCGATT
The DNA here is from genome assembly GCA_014162995.1 of Artemisia annua. NCBI lineage: Eukaryota > Viridiplantae > Streptophyta > Magnoliopsida > Asterales > Asteraceae > Artemisia > Artemisia annua. The sequence goes on along the minus strand of LBNU01038420.1, from coordinate 85,023 downwards.
GTGTCTCTTCCAATTCTCTCTACGGGACCAAGCTAGTCAATGGCTTGAGCGACTTCCCGCAGGATCCATCACCTCTTGGGATGATCTCACAACTCGTTTCCTTGATCAATTTTTCCCACCGGGAAGAACTACCAAGCTAAGGAATGATATCTTGGCGTTCCAACAACGCCAAGGCGAAACCCTCTACGAGGCATGGACTCGATTCAAGGACTTACTCCAAAAAGTCCCTCATCATGGCATAGACCTTTGGCTCCAAGTCCAAATCTTCTATGACCACATCAATCTCCACACGAGGCAAACCATTGACCAAGCGGCCGGTGGCAAGCTACGTGATCTAAGTGCTGAACAATCATGGGATCTCCTAGAAGACCTTGCTCTTTATGACAACGAAAGTTGGAACGATCCCCGTGATTTGAATAAAACGGTCAAGGCAATATCTTTGCCTTTGAATAATCCAAGCACTTCCGACCGTAGGATCATAGAACTTGAGGACCAAGTCAAGTTTCTCATGAAATCCTACGAAGTTCCTAAACCTTCAAGCCAAGTGAACAAAATCACTTCTTCATGCGAATTATGTAGTGGTCCCCACGACACTCGTGATTGCATGGAACTCCCCGAACAAGCTTTTACAGACTACGCATCCACACGTACCGACGGAGCGGGAGACAAGTGGTACACTTTCAAACCAGAGCCAAACCCTTAAGGAGATTCATACAACCCCTCATGGAAAAATCACCCCAACCTTAGGTGGAAGTCAAACCAAAACGCGCCCCAAAACAATTCTTCCAACCCACCTAATCGGTTTCAACCCAACGGTCCTTCCTCAAACCGTACCTTCAACAACAATCCTTCCAACAACTATGGTAGTACCAACAACTTCGAAGGGTTGATGTCCAACTTTATGGCATCTCAAGAAGCTCGTATAGCTAAATTCACATCCGAATTCAATCAACAACAAGTAGAGATGACCAATAAGATTGACAACTTGTTGAAGGCCCTCAACAACCAAGTGCTATCACCCCCACATAAGGACGCTAGGAACACCAATAGCGGACCCCAAATCAAAGACCCCTCTTCATCCAAACATGTCCACTTCGTCAACGTTGTTACCATTAGACCAATTGATAGGAGTGAGGATGATAGTGAATCAAAGGATGAGAATAAGGGAGTAGAGGATGATAGGAAAGCTAAGATTAGCGAAATAGAAGAAGTAGGAGAAGAGGACTACTTCAATAGGTTACCAACTAGGGAAGAGCGAGCATATCATAAGAATCTATTCGATGACTCCGAGACCCCATACTTCCTAGGTAACCCGATTATCAAAGTGGGCGATCCTTCTAATCTCAACATACCATGCAACATCGGACATTTGCATATATGGAAAGCTTACATCGACCCTAGATCGCCCATAAACATCATGACTAGAGCCCAATACAATTTGATAATGAAAAACCAACTTAGGTATAGGGTGCTCCCCGATAAGGGATGGATTAGTAACTTCACAGGGAGAGTTATGGGATTACCGGTTTATGTAGGAAACTTTACCTATGTCACCGACTTTGTGATTGTGGAAGATATCCGCCCAATAGTCGACGCAAGGGTAACCCAAGTAGTTTTAGGCAAGCCATTTATCGAGGTCTCTAGAATGACTCATGAACCTTCCTTAGGAATAGTTAAATTTAAGGATGAGACCGACGAAGTGAACTACCAAATGTAATATAAGATAGAGCAATTCCAACACTTGTTCAATGTTGAAAAGGAGCTCAAACAAGCGGTTTACTATAGGAACGATGAGGATAGACGTAGGGGAGTAGACTATGTCATGGGAAGAATATTCGGTTTCTATAAGGATTGTTTGAAATTAGGACCGGAATACAAAACCGGAAAAGAGGATGACTTAGGAACCGAGACCAACGATGAAGTCACGTAATGTACGGTGACTTTGACTCTAGCTACAAGACTCGTTAATAAAGAAAAGCGCTTCTTGGGAGGCAACCCATGCTTTGTGTTTGTTATTGTTTGTTTGATTTTATTTGTTTCCGTATGTAAGTTATATTTCTTGTTATTGATTCATGCTTCAAACTAAATTGTGAAAATGCTTTATTTTGTTTTTAACTTCGTCTTAACTACATATAAAGGTATTTTGCAAAAGCTAAGTGTAAGGGAAATCTAAATCGGTTTATAAAGAATGAATGAACATGAATCATAACAATGAAATTAACATACATATTAGTATTTGTTTGAGTCAAATGCTTGTATCGAGTCATAATGAATTTTTGCAGGAATTCCAGGAAGTAAGGTATAGTTTTTCCAGAATTTTTCCGGAAACTTAACATGAGAATTCTGTCAGATCATTCTGACGGCGTCAGGCATAACACCTGACGGCGTCAGGTTAAAATTTTCTGCAATTTTTGAAAATTTTGTATTTCTTCCGGAAACATTAAAAGTTTTGTCAATTCTTTAACTTATAATCTCCAGGAATTTTGCAAAATATTAATTCCACAAGCATTATATCCTGTTATATAGATTTTACCGCCGATTTTATGCGATGTTGGCCTTTATCTTTTTCAGGTTAACAGGTTATTTTGGACAAGAAGACGTTTATTATTTTGGAAGGGAAGCTTTGAGCGTTCATCTCTCTTGGAAGAAGATCTAACCATGTTACCTCATTATCCACACCAAACGATTCAGGGGAGTATTTGATTTCATTCTTTCATTTTATTTACTTTTACATCTTCTATTTGAACATTGGGGACAATGTTCGGTTTAAGTGTAAGGGGGGGGGGTGGGGTAAATGAAGGCACCGTTGAGAATACACTTATGCTTGATGTTTTGCTTTGTTTGATAGTAAATTTGTAATAAAACCAAGAGAAATATTTGTTAGGGCAATTTTAGCGCCAATTTAAAATTTTTTACAACATCTAGAAGTGAAACCTTGGTCTTAATGAGCGTCTCATAGATAGGAAATTGTATGACTAGCAAAAAAACCGTACCACTAAAAAATTTTCCACCCCAAATATGTGAGGTTCGCCCCTAGAATTGGTAGGAAAAGCATCCATCTTTGGTGCTATGATTTGAGTACCGGTAGCATTTAGATTGTAGAACTTGCGTTAGGACCATCTCAAATCCACAAGTGAGACTACATTCGTGTAGTTAAGATCTACTACATGATAAGAGGCATTAGGATTAACCCATTGTTTTACACCCGTATTTTAGTTATAATTACATTGACTTCATTGGTCAAGTAATTCTCCCACACCCTTTGCGTTGTATCCATTTTTGGTACACGATACCCCTAGTACACCCCTCCGAGCTTATCCTTTCGTTTCGATCTTTGAGCATCTTACTCAAAGTGAGAATTTGTTTACACCCCACTAAATGTACGCCCAAATCGCCTTAGCCTACCTTGTATGCACCCACCTTTTGTGCATTATTGTGAAAACATTTGTTAAACCCTTAATTAATTATCTATCAATTACATGGTTGCTAAGTCAAGTCATATCCTTGTACATATTGTTTTGGGACGATTGGGACTCATGGGTAAAGTACTAGTGTAATGGAGTAATGGGGAAGAACAACATTATTACCCCCATATGTGCTAAACATTTTAAAAGTACTCCAAGTTTTTCAATTATCTTAATTCGAGTCATTAGATTAGTAATTGTAAAGTTATGTACAGATTCAAGTGTAAGGGGAATACAACTCCCCTATGATGTATTATTTTGGATGGTAGGGCAAGAGTGTATGAAAAAAAAATCGAAAAATCAAGAAAAATACAAAAAAATATGAAAAAGAAAAGAGAAAAACATACGGACTACCATCCCGTTTCCTTTTATGTTTCTTTTTAGTTTTTGTTATTTCATTTTTAGTTTAAGATTGAGTCGAGTCTTGACTTAAGCAACGATGTAGAGTGCATGTATTTGATCATGATAATTAACTTGCCACCATTAAAATACCCTTTATTCCAACCAAACCGTGTTTATCATATCCCTACACCTTACGTTACAACCCTTTGGAAAGCCCTCTTTGATAGTTTATCTTAGGTGCTTACGCCTAGTGGAGGAGTAATTGATCCTCTCCCAAGCCTATGGTAATCTATTTGCTATGACAGGTAGTGAGTGTTATTTTCCGTTTTCATTTATGAGATATACTACTTCTATGACATTTGAGAGATGAGAGAATCCAAACACTGTTTGTGAGGTGCTAGTGTATGACTTCCGTGCTTGTTATGATTAGGGTCTAATAACTATTTGTTGTAATTACTTTTATATTCGTGTTAAATGACCCCTAACTCATATTTTGATTGGAATAAAAGCTCATTTGCTTGAGGACAAGAAAATCTCAAGTGTAAGGGTATTTGATGAGACGAAAAGTGTTACGCTTTTAGGGGGTCATTTAAGCCATAATTCGTATAAATGTGATCAAATATTGCCCTAAATCGTTCCTTTTGTCATTTTAGGTACTTTTGAGAAGAATTCTGGAAAACATGCATATTTGGACGTTTTTGGAGCATTAAAGTAAAGAAAACGACAAAGTTTCAAAAGAAGCTGGAATTACTACCTGACGGCGTCAGAGTCACAAGGTGACGCCGTCAGCAAGCATTGACAAGAGTGAAAACCAATTTTCAAATGACGGGCAAGAAAGAATTTGGAGATTTACACCTGACACCGTCAGGTGTTATTGGTGGTAGGCCGTCAGGTTATACTTTAAAGAGTGACGGCCCAGAAGAAATTAAAGGCTGATGGCGTCAGAAATGGATCTAGGCCATCCGAGAACCTTATGGCGGCGGGCTGACGGCGTCAGACCCTATAACCTGACGCCGTCAGAGTGTAAAAGTCTATATATAGTTTTCTATTTTTCATTCATTAGTGTGGAACTTTGTGGAGAACTTTTGGCACCAAGCCCTAGACGAATTTTCTGTTTAGGGTTTCAAACCTTGGAACCCTCATGCTTAATTAAAGATAAGTCTTCACTTCAATTCAATCAATATGTCTATGTGTTGGTTGATTATCTCTTTTACTTGTCTTTTAATTAACATGTTAGGCTAAATTCTTCTTGTGTTTGCTTAGATCTAATGAAACCTAACTATTAATTATTGGTTAATTGATGTGTTGTTGTTTGTTGGGATGATTGTTCCATCAATGTTAGGCTCAAGAAAACTGGCACACCTCCTTTATGGTAACGTGCTTGAACGTCTTGGGAAACATGTAGCCAAGGCATACTAGGCTATTAAGGTAGTATTTAACGCATGAGCCACTGTTTACAATCCCTATGGTTGTGTCGTGCATGGCATAGGAGGATATAAGAGCTCATAGAATTGGAGAGATATGTATGCCAATCCATGAGTTATTAGGAATACACCCTTCATCCACACAAGTAACATACATATCAATTAACCGGTAAAAGATAGTTAGGGAGTAATGAAGTCTAAGTAAACACAACTTTTCTCCATATAGTTAGGGAGTAATGAAGTCTAACCAAATAGTCTAGTTATTTTATTTTATTTGCAATTGTAGTTATCTTGGGTTAGTTGGCTAGCAACTAATTCTGCCCACTCCTTCAAAACTGAGATTTTACTTACTTTTCATAAAAATATAAAAATACAAAAAGAATCTTTCTTCACCCTTAGACCTATTAGAGTAGTTTTTCTATCCTAACGAACACTATTCCCTGTGAGAGAACGATCAATCCCCCGTACTTACCACTATCCTATACTACATCGGTCAGGTACACTGCCTGGTGGGGTTGTAAGCCTCTTGAGATCCATTGAGAGGTAAAACCTGTTGTAAGGTAACAAAACCACACATCATTAACCGATCAAATACCATTCACTAATTGATAACCTACCATGTTTGGAACATTCCCCTATATCACCTCATTCGTTTACTGGAGGCGCTTTATTTTCAATACTCAAAAAATGATGCATACCAAGGGACAAGATCTGACCGATGGATTAAAAAATTGTTTTTAAGATTAAAAAACACAGAAGGACCACTTCTGCCAATTCACCAAACTTACCCCACCAACCCCACCCCTACACATCTCACTTTCAACAAAATCGGTATAAAAAAATCTCACTTTCTCTCTCTAACCACCATTAAAAGCTGCAACAAAAACACAAAATCAACTGATTTTAACCATTCAAATCATCAATAAAACACAAAAATAGAAGAATCATCGAGTGCACAAGCAGATCCACAAAAAAAACCAGTTCAAAATGAACCTACTAAATCTCGAGATGAAGGTACAATGCTTCCGACTAATTATTTAGTTGTTTTATTGGTTGTGTTTTTTAGTGTTTACATTGGGTTGAGTTTCTGAGTAAAAAGCTTTGTATACATGGATGCACACCAAGTGTTTGATGAAATGTGTGAGTGAAAAGTATCATACGTGTGTATCACCAGTGATATTTGAATTTGAACTGTATATGTGTATTATCACTAATGATATTTATATTTGACTTAACCTTGCAAATCACATAAAGCACACAAAAAATGAAACAATCGACATCTAAAATGACAAACACTTTAGTTTTTACTGTTATAAAATCATTATTAGTGTGTTTTACTAGTTCATTTTTGATAATTTGTGATGTTGTGATGATTTATGTGATAATATGAGAGATTAAAAGTTAGGTTTAACAGAAAAAAAGATATGTTGTGATGCTTCTGTTTGATTTGTGGTGGATTTGTATGTTTAATGGATAGATTGTGCATGTTTCAAAAGGTTTTACCGCGGTATTTGAAAACAATATTGACTGGTAGTGTATCACCTGTGATTTAAAAGTTAAATTATTGTTGATTGGTAGTATATCTATTGTGATAACAAATAGTTATTTGTTTGACATATGATATTGAAAACAAATGAACTATTCATACACTAACAAAAATTATGAAAATATTTTGATGCAGACTTGAATGAGACCTATGCAAAAAACAGCATCATCAAACAAAAGAATCAACAACAAGTGCAATTATCGTTGAAGAAAGCACAATGGTATGTGCTTATTCACACACCTTTTATTCACCATTTTCAGACTCCAAAAGACCAAAAACTAACGTTAAATGCCAAAGATATCGTGTTTTTGTGTTTGTGACTGTGCAGGAATGGATATTGCAAAAACGACATCATAATCAACCAAAAAGCCCTAAACGAGCACGAGATGTGGAAAAGAGTCTAAAAGTCAAGCCAAAGATGAAATTTGCCTAAGAAAAGCCCGTGACGACAAAGTTACTTCTTAAAGGCTCAAGAAAATGAAAGAGACGCTTAATCGAAGTTCAAAGATAATTATCAAGATAAGCTTCCCAAATTCGAGCAAGTGATCACTTTTAAGTCTTCGAAGACCTTTGGAAGAAACGTCAACAAGCAACCTCAAGTTACATGGATTTACGTTTAGTCTTTAGAACGTTTAGTAAAATTGTAATAGAAGTTTATGTGTAGCTTTCATGAAATATCAAAGTATAGGGGCTAAACCGTACACGATGTAAAAAAGGAAGCTTCCTTAGCTCCTTTAAATAGCACCCCTTAGCTTCATTGTGAAGCTAGTTTTTAGTTTTTGTCAAGTCTAGTTTTTATTTAGTGAAGGTTTTTATTAATACATCTTTAGTTTTTCATGTCTTAATATTTCTTTCTCTAGCTTATTTTGACGCCTCATATTTCTATCTTTACATGTTTTTCATCTTAATTCATAAGAGCTTTTCATAGAATTTAATATCAAATCAATCTTTTACAAAAGCTTATATAGTTTTCGCCACCTTTGCATGCTTTCTTTGGTTCGAATGGTTTAGAAACATGGGTTAGGGTTTCTTTTTGAGTCGTTAGCTTATATAGAGCTTATTTAGTGATTAAAACTAGTCTTTTACAAAGATTTTATAAGTTTTTATTAGCTTAGATTAAATTTCCCACGTAAAAAAAAATCCTTCCAGCTTCATTTTTCATTTTAGCGAGTATACATATTAGGGTTTAGCGAGTTTGCTTTTATTTTAGCGAGTAAGGAGTCATTTAGTTGTGTATTGCGAGTATCAAAGTATTTTTGCGAGTTTGGTCTAAAGTCTTTGCGAGTAAGCTTTTATTTTTAGCGAGTATCAAAACTTTTTGATTGCGAGTATCACTTGTTTTATATCTAGCGAGTATGAGCTTATAATTGCGAGTAAGGTTCTTTTATGATAGCGAGTGTGCTAAAACTTATAGCGAGTATCACTTGGCTATAACTAATCTTTGCGAGTTTCTCATTTTCTTTGCGAGTTTGAGTTCTTGTTTAGCGAGTTTTAGGTTTCTTTTGAGTCTCGTTTGCTTCTTAAGCCGGGTTAGGCTTTTCTTTTCCTCATCGTTTCATCGAGTGAGGGTTTTGTTTAGTTCATTCCTAAACGAAACTCCGCCGAATTTTCTAAAAATTCATTTAACTTAGTTTATTTATTTGTCAACTTAGTTTGTTAAATCTTTTTATAGCTTTACATTTACGTTTATAATAGTTAACATTCTCTTCGTTTATTAAAACTTAAAAATCCAAAAACATTTTACTTTTTAGTTTAACTTTTCTTTTCTTTATAGAGTTAATCCTTATTAGTTATCGTTAATCACAAAAACAAAACTCCAAAAATATTTTCGTTATTTCCTTCTTTTATCATTTGCAATTTTAATTTCATTCTCTTACGTTTAGTCTAGATTTATGTTTACTTTTCTTATTAAACCTATTTCTTTTAATCACGTACTTACTTACATTTAAGTTTTAAAAAGATTTCTCGTAGTGTAGTTAAAAACCAAATTTCAATCTTTAAACTCATTCACTTCACATAACTCACGATTTTGAGCTGACTAGATCCATTCAACCCTCATTGGGACATCGACTCGTGGTTCATAAGCTTCACCGCTTGAATTCTCGACAATCATTTTGGCGCCGCTGCCGGGGAGCGGTTGAAAAGATTAAGTCGTTTGATCGTTCGAGACTTGTGATTTGAAGAACCTTCTTTTAGAAGTTAACGTTTTCTCAAAAACCAAAAAAAAAAATAATAAAATAAAAAAAAATAAAATAAAAATTTCCTTTTTCTTTTATAAAACATAAAATTCAAAAAGATTTTCATTTCAACTTTCTTTTTCACTTTGTTGTGTTTTGATTTGTATGATCACTCGTTCTAAGTCTAACTTGAACGAGTCTTCTTCTTCTTCAGTGCCGACTAGCCGCAATCGTCGTAGGCGGAAACAAAAGACCGTACCCGAGTTACGTGATCTTCAGGATCCCATCACCGAGATGGCCGACCAGCGAATGATGCAAGAATTGCTCCAATGTCCCACCGAGGGATATGGGGATGCAATTGTTTTACCACCGATACTTTCCGAGAATTTTGAACTTAAAAACGGTTTGATTCAACTTGTCACATCAAACCAATTTCACGGTTTTGAGAGGGACGATCCTCACGCATACATCCGTTGGTTCAATAAGTTAACTTCGACCATGAAATTTAAGGATGTCCCTCATGATGCTATTAAGTTGATGTTATTCCCATTCTCACTCGAGGGGGCAGCCCGGATTTGGCTCGAAAAAGAACCCCCTCGTTCCATCACTACATGGGAAGAACTCGTCTCAAAATTCGTTAATCATTTCTTTCCCCCATCCAAAACAACCAACCTAAAGAATGATATAACCAATTTTCGTCAACGTTTTGATGAGAGCTTTGGTGAGGCATAGGAACGTTTTAAGGATCTTCTTCGAAAATGTCCTCACCACGGTTTCTCCGAATTGCACCAAATTGACACATTCTATAACGCTTTAACTCAAAACGATCAAGATTCTTTAAACGCAGCCGCCGGTGGCAATATCTTGAATCGTACGCCAAGGGATATTATTACTATCATCGAGAACAAATCCAAGGTTCCTACTTCTCGTAACAAACCGAATGTTTCGAAAGTAACGTTGTTTGCTCCTTCTTCTTCGTCATCGGCCCAACCATTAGAGTTGGCCGAACTTACCGATGCTGTACGTTGCATGATGAAAGAGTTTAAGAACCAGAACCAGAAACCCGAGCCCGTTAAAGCTGTTACTGAAGCGTGTGTGATTTGTGGTGGTCCCCATCAATATTACAATTGTCAAGCCACCGATGGCCAAGTTGGTAATGCTGACGTCGCAGCCGCTAACTTTACTCAAAACCAAGGTTTTAAACCTGTTAACCACCAAATGGGGCCACCCGGATTTCCGCCCGTGCAAACTTATCAAAACCGTTATCCTAAAAATAACCAAGGTTATCACAATATTAACCTTATGCCGTTATCCGTCTGGCAGAAGTTGTCTTTACCCGCTTTGACTCCTACACGTATGACACTCGAGCTTGCCGACCGTTCTATCTCTCGTCCTAAAGGCATAGCCGAGGATGTCATCGTAAATGTGGGAAAATTTCACTTTCCGGCTTATTTTGTTGTTGTCGATTTCGATCCCGATCCAAGGGTTCCTCTCATTCGCGGAAGAGGTTTCCTCAAGACGGGCCGTGCTTTGATTGATGTGTACGATGAAGAGAATACCTTGCGAGATGGTCATGAAGCCATCACGTTTAACCTAGACCAAACAGCAAGATATTCCTCCACCGATGAACCCATGACCATCAACAAAATCGATATTATTGATGAAATTTCTGATGAGTATTCTCAAGAGATACTCGGTTTTTCAAGTGGCAATCCCACTTCTTCTCTGTTTACCCCCACAAATGATTCTTCATCTTCACCCTCTATTGATGATTCTTCTCCTTCTTCTCAACCTATAATTGCCGACTCTTCCCCTTCTTTCACTCCGTTTGAAGGAGGTGAATTCTTTTTAGAAGAAGTCGATGATTTTCTCTCTACCGATACATCTTCAT
>LBNU01038420.1:31764-59082 GCA_014162995.1 Artemisia annua | reverse complement strand
AAGGAAAGATTATCGATCAAGATGGCTCATGTTTTAAATATTTTATTATGTATTAAAATGATGAAGACTTTTAATATCTTATGTACTTTTAAACTTTGTAAACTTTTGAGACCTCTTGTAAAACTTAAATAACCTTTTAAGATTTATGTTTATTAAATATTTCTTGTATAAAACTTGTTTATTATGTTTGTACTATGTGATCGATATATAGCACCCCATGTCCCTTTCCGCTGCAATCCGAAAATGGGGGTGTTATATGTCCTCTAACAATAGCTACCCATAACAAACGATTTGTACAAAAAAAGAACAAATAACAAAATTAAGGAGAAGATTGAGAACCTATTAGAAAGGGAAAAAAACCTCATTGAGTTGGATTCGACTAACTTAGGGTTGATGATAATCCTTGAATCAAAGATATATAGACCAATTGGTAGGTTATTTTTGGATGTTGTTTTAATTGCATTGAATTGGATTGCTGAATTGAAACTGAAAATTGAATACTGATTGAGCGTATAGAGGAAGATTCGTTGAACTCATGAACTTGAAACTGAAGGAGGAGCGTTTTAAATTAGGATCCGGTTGTTTTTGAATTAATGGAGGACGCTCCTCCATTAAAGAGTTTACAAAAATAACCCAATTGACCACTATTTGACTTTTAGAAAAAAGAATACATTGGAGTGCTTGTACATTTGTTTTAATTAAGGAATTTTAGAGGTGTAATTAATTTTATTTTTTAATGCTCCTGCTTCATGGCGCTTGTACAAAACCTTATTTTATTAGTTAGTATAGATATAACTTAACCATTCAAAGAACGTATACATATATTTGTAAACTGATAACACAAAGTTACGTTCCATTAGTAAATATCCGCTAACCCAGAGGTTCATTTCTGGTTTGTGTTTGGAGCATCATAGATAGGTAACGTGCTTTGGTTTTGAACCTTACAATAGCTAGCATATGTTTTCCTTGTCGACAAACTGTAGGCCAGTTTATTTATAGAAAAACAAAGTACCATGATTTAAAATGTATGACACTCTTTTAGTTGATTAAAACAACTTTTTCCTATGATATGTATAAAGCAAAGTAAAACTGTAATGATGGAATTGGAGCGGAAAAGAGATAAGAAAGAGGAAAAAGACGAAGAATGCTAGTATCGAAATATTGATATGCGTCTACTAACTATTTCTTTTTGTCCCTTTTGCCCATGCAAATCAAGATATTTTTCATTTTGACCCCACAAGCTAAGGCAATTATAGCTAAAGGCAACATCTAAAGCAAAAGCGGCAAACAATAAGGGTCCGTTTGGTTTGTAAGTGGGTTTAGAATTGGATTTGGATTTAAGAATGGTTTGAAAGAAAAGTAGGAGAGACAAAATTAATAATTATTTAATTTATATATTTAATTAAAAATATTTAATTATTTAATTTAAAAACTTTACAACAAAAAGACAAAGAAGATAAAAAAAAAAATGACATGTTGTGTGGCTGACATTTACGTGTCAGGTGGAATGGAGCAAAAATGCTCATTATAGCCAGGAATGATTTTTTGAAAGAGATTCCATTATGCCAATGCTAATGGTAACCGTAACTATTGAGGTCACTCTTTGCCACATCATCGACACATCAGCTTTCTCTCTCCAAAACTAAACCCAACCACAATTTGCTAATGGTGACCACAATGACGACCGTAACTTTTTTTTTTTTCTTTTTCTTTTTTGAAATTAAAATGTCATTCATATATTATAACAACATTACGTGCACTATAACAAATGGCAGCAACTTTTTTGTATTAACTTGTTAGACCAAATAGGTTAATAGGATAAGAAAATACAATAATAAATTCTCTAAATAAAAGAAAAGAAAAAGAGGAAATAAAGAAATATAAATTAAATAGACTTTTACTATTGCTACTAGTATATCCAAGCCCACGTGATACAATACTAACCACTCATAAAATATCCTAGAAACAAAAATACTTCATCTTCTTTAACAAACTCCTGCAACAATCTCCGGTTGATTCTTCAGCAATATGATGGTCATTCTTTTGTTTTCTTTGTTTATTTTTCTGAAAAGATCTAAGGTGGTCCGCCTCTGCATCTCTTCTAATTGGGTTCTCGGGAACCACCAAGCAATTCTTGATTTTTTTTGTGCATTAAAAGCATGCAACTGTCAAAAAAATAGGGGGAGATGTGCCCATTTAATCGGTTGGCTGACAAACCGAAAGAATGCAAAGGTTGGGGTGAGATTCGGTCATGCTCGGTTGAGCTAGTGGGGGCGACGCGGTCGACTACTCGGTTGGAGGGTCAACCAACCGAGCAACCACCTTCCATTAGCATTGGCCTTACTTTTTCTTTAAAAAGGCTACCAAACATTTTATTATCACTTAAATCTAGTCCAACAGTGCTGACACCTTCAAACCACCAAACGGGTACTAAATCACAATTCACAAACGATATTTACATTGGGTAGCCACAAATTGTTGCACTTTGACTTTTCTTTTCAACCATGTGATAATTATCACCAATAAAATAGGAGAAAGTTACGAAAGTTACCGTATTGCAAAACCTTCTGGCAAAAACTTTAAACTTTTCATGTATTTATACATAGAATTAAAAGACCCTCCAAAAATACAAGTTATATTTTTATTTTTATTTTTAAATGTATTATACAACTGTGAAACAGAAAATGCGGAATAAAAAATATAAAATATAACAAGTCAAAAGTATTAAATTGACAAAAAAATACTGAACAAAAACTGATAAAAAATTATCTTGTACTGTAAACATGAGACAAAAAAGGATAAAAAATACAAAACATTTATACTTTATATGAAATAAGGAGTAGCAATAGAAGAACCATAATTCAAGAACCAATTTAAGCATCATTATGAATAATATACGAGTCTTTATTTTTATTATACATTACGCATATGTATGTTTTAATAAAAAATTACATTCATCATAAGTAAAAGTTATTCGTAATGAATAATAAATATATAGTATGTACAATGGAATTTTTATCGGTCTGTAATTAATAGTGAATCTAATGTACAAGTAAATGAAACATTTATAACTTTTACAAACGTTTTTGAAAAATTTACATGTTGAGTCGTGTTTGAAGAGTATTTAATTTACACGGTTAATATACAAATACGTCACTGAATTTTTTGAATATGTTCGTTTATAAAAAGGTTAATGAGTATAAAAAATCTAGGTTTTTCAAACATTCAATTACTTAATTAATAAGACGCAAAGTTTAATAAACTAGGCCAAAACTTTCGCAAAATAATGTATTTGTATAATTATAAGTTTATTTAATTCTGAAACAATACGACGCCGTATGCGTCCTGATTTTTTTCTCGCCACCTTATTTTCCCGCCAAAAGCTGTGGCCCAGGTTGTGAGCCTGTTTTCTTGGGCCTTCTAATCCAGTGCAATGTTTTGTGGTTGGGTCTTATACCTTCTAATCCACCCCAATATTTTGTGACCCAACTTTTGATAGATCGCTTATAATTGGGTGCTGGAATCTTCCCGAATACTCACACACATACAGACAGTCAAAAGGCGCATCCTAGGGTTTGATGTTTTGGGGTTTTTGTTGTGTGCTTCAAGATTCATTTTGAAGAGGTTTTGGTGCTCGAATGTTTTTCAGATATCTCTACAGTTACAGACCTTCCATTTTGTTGTTGTTGGCCAATTGGTGTTACAGGATTTTGCTGTTCGCTTTTGAGAATCGGTTTGAATATTTATTCATGATTTTCGTGTATTATTCTTGATAAAAAGTTGTGGCCTTTTATGTTCTTATATTTTCAGGGTGTTTTCAATTTGAGTTTTGGTAAATATGTTAGGACTCTTGGAGTAGTCGGCGCCTCGCCGTGACAAGCGGCAACAGGGATGGAGCAATGAACGGTTGATGAGGAGTAAAGAAATAAACTGGTAATGAACTACGAATATTTTATTTTAGGGGTGGTCTTAATTTGTTTTTTTCGTTCTTGGTTAATGATATAATTTGTGTTTGTTAATCTAATTTGGGGTGATGGTTATGTGGTTTCTGTTTTTTGTCACTGACGAACGTCGATGTTTATGTGCAGGATGTGCTTCAGGAGTATAATGGACCTCGGGTGAGTTTTCCACTTTTCCTCATTATAGTAAATAGATGATTAAGATGGTTTTGCAATTTTTTTTTTTATAAAATAATCAAATTATTTTTTACAGGTGAAGAAGTTGTTGCTTTGAAAGGTATGTTTATTAATTCGTTAGACGCCACACCTATTAATCCAATGTCTATGTTATTGATCATATCATCATGGGGTGATTTATTGTAGAATTTATTGGCGTATAATTGGAAAGCTAAATTGAATACGGTTAATCGTGATGCTAAAGAAAGGTATTGATCTTATCTCATCAATTAGTAGAATATATTTAGTTATTTAACTGTATAATGAGTGTATCAATATTCTGTGCTTCCATTATTGCTATGTTCTTTGCTTCTAATCCTTCGCATCATGCACTTGAACTTTTTAACTCTCTTCGCGGGCTATGTTTGTCTATTATAGGTGATTGTGGTAGTAGAAATTTGAAGGGAGACGTGCACCTAACCAATGGAGAAGATCTTAACGACTGGCTGACCCTAAACGGTAACAAAAAAAAANAAAAAAAAAACTGGACTAACCATTGATGTTTGAATTTTGTGCGTATTTTTTTTGTTTTCTGTGTTCTGTTTTGATTTTCCTGTTAAAAAATGCAGCAGCGGCTTCATCATGGTTTAAGTAAGTAGAAAGCTTATGGCTATGAATTGCCACTTTAATAATATGCAACACAACGCCCTATAGCCTAGGTTTATGGGTTCTTTGTTAAGTACATGTGTATGAAGTGTAGGAAGTGGCTTTTAGTGTACACATTCTGAGTTTATAAATATGCAAAATGAACTCTTTACATAGTTACGTATGACAAAGTTATTATTTTTAGCTACGCATTGCTCTGCACCACAATTGCGTTGTTACACCATGGTTTCTTTAAATTGTTCTCTAATTTCAGTCCACTAACATGCTTTTAATTATTTCTTTTATTTTTTGCAGACAAAAAAGGTTCGTCACTAGAATTGGATTTGCGGGGATACGTTTTTGTGTAAAAAAAGGTTAGTGTGTTATCTCCTGAAGTTCATATTCCATGTTTTGCGGTAACAAATACCCACCTCTGTTACAGAACTTGGTATTTACAACAGACCTACAGATATTCTACAGTTTCTGCATAAAAACATTTTTTCCGCAATCTACAATCTGAACCAATTCTGTACCAGAACATGTTTAAGTTGAACATAGCATTTTTTTACATTTAGACACATACAAAGTCACCTCACCCCGGCGGGTTTTCGTAAGTTGTTGTTGTTGTTGTTGTTGTTATTGTTAGACCCGTATAAAGTCAAACGGGGAAAAAGCAAGTAAAAAAGGCATAATGCCAAACACCCCTTTGAAGTCATGCATAATAAAGATTCTCAAATCTGCATTTTTTGCATAAAACGACTCAAAATGATCGTAGGCCATTAAGTACAAAAAAAACTCGACTCAAAATCGAAAACAGTTGCGTTTTTTGGTCAAATTTGACTAACAGCTCCGTATATTTCTACAATACAGGTTTAAGCAACGCACAAGTTTATTACAGCTGTCTCTATGTTATAATTAATGATGTTAATGTATTCATTGTCATAGGTTTTTGCGATTTGTGAAAATCTGTTTTTATTTAATGTTGTGTTCTTTTTTTTAACAGGAGGGAATGGAACCTTATCAGTTATATGTTGACAAATTTTAGAAAAAAAAAACGAACTACGCTATTTGAAGAAAGTTTTAAATCTTTTGGATTCTTCGGAAAGTAACAAACATACGTTTAGCAAAAAAAACTAAAAATAGGCCTGAAAATGGGTCATTTTGGGGCCTGAAATGGGTGTGCCACTCGGGACTGGACTAGAGGCCAACGTATAAAACTTTCTTCAAATACCGTAGCGGTTGCGGTTTGAATGCTGGGATATGAGCTGGAGCGGTTGTGGTTTGGGGCTGACTTCGGTCGGCTTGGATGTCGAAATAGAGCATAAATGAATGTGTTTATGGCATTGAAGTTGCGCCTAAAACGGATCAGATTGGGGATTGAAATGGGTGTGGAATTTGTGGTTGAAATAGGAACTTCGACGGGGCCGTCTGGGGTTGAAATGGATGGGTTTGAGGTGACTGAAATGGCCCTGGAACAGGTGTAGTTTCGGGTATAAAGTTTCTGATTGCAGCTACTGAGGTTGCAGCCGTAACTGCTGCATCAGCAACTGCTACAAGAATGTTATGGTTACCGTCTTAGGTTAGTAACTTTCTCATATATGTAACTACAATTGACATTTGCATACGCACACTAAATTTTCTTGTATTGTCGGCTTCTACTGTTAATATCTTATGAAGCTTATGAAATTATCGTCTATTACCATTTGAAATACAACCAATAGATAAAAAAAAATTATTCTACTTTATTTCTACAAAATCGGCGCGCCCAAAAAAAAGAAGAAAAAACAACGACTTATGAAAAGGTTGGTCATGGTATTTTTTCAGTCGTTTGTGTCAGCAAGGCACAAGAATGTGTAGCCAACACAGAAGTAATTGTAATTTTGTAAATAAGTAAAGCGTATCCGGGGAGGTGTCACAATATTTTTTGGTGAATTGGTTGCAGAATATTTGGCACTGATGGATGGTTTGGACGAAGCTATACGAAGTAATATTTAAAGGATTTACACGCTCGCCAAAATTAATGTTCGTTTCTCATGTGTTTGTGACCCTAAATTTGTATGTGTTCTCTTTCAGGTTATCTCATGTCACAGGTAATAGACTAAGGGGGTGCTTGGGATTGCTTTTTTTAAGCTTTAAGTTCGTTCTCTTTATACTGAATTTTGTTCATGCTACATAATTATAGGCTATTAAAAAAGAAACACCTGGGAACTTTAAAGATGCTCTTGACACTATTTTGGAAGGTATTAACAGTGCCGGGAAGTACTTTGCCAAGGTATTCTATGTATATGCATTACATTGTGCAGTTTCGTTCACATTGCTTATAGGGTCCATTTGGGATAGCTGCTTTAAGGGTTGTTTGGTGTTTAATTATTTAGAGAAGGGTTTGGTGTTTAATTATTTAGAGATGGTTATGCGTACTTCTGATTCAAAGAACGCACCGCTCCACTTTTTCTTTCAAAATAAATGCGTGACTAAAGAACATGAGATTAATGAGTGTCAAAATTCGAAACAGCCTTCTTTGCTTGAGACAAAATAGTCCGTTCTTTAATGATGCTTATTTAGCGAAAACATCAGATCTATAATAATGTGAAATTTCTAAACATCGATTTATATGGTGTTTTTTTAACACCTTTTATAGGTTGTTTCGACAGCAGAAAGCGGTTTTGGCTCAACTTGACCCATTAACTCATGGTTATAAAAAGATGAACATTAAGCAGTATGCGTCCTGTAGTGTTCTGAGCATATCTTAACTTTTTATTATATCAGTCAAAGGAATTCTTTACTGTAGAACAAATAAATGAAGCATGTTATGTTGATGTCAAAGGCAACAAACAGTTTTTGAGTTTTTGGCGAAGAACCCAACAGTTAATTTTGATGGGAACCGCTTCTCTTACAAGGTAAGCCATTTTATGAATCGTATCGTAAGCTATAGCGAATTTTTTAACATTTCACAATGATGTTAATTTAGTGACGTTGTGTCTATTTCTAAAGTAATAAAGTTTATTTGTACATGTAGTCCACGCCTAATGTAGACAAAATAGAGCTTCTCTGATAAAGGAATTTGTAGACGACATTATTTTCATTGATCTTAAACATGCCTTGTAATACCTAAAATTTTAAACTTTGCAGAATTACCAAAATGCCCTTATGATTTAAAATTTTAAATAAAAACTATTATATAACGTAAAATAAATCTCAAACTATTAAAAATACACAACCTGTGACCATTTTTATTTTTGAAGGAACATTTGCAATATTATAATTCTCTAAAAATAATTATGCCACACTTGAATTAATTTATAAGTCCAAAATTTTATTTAATAAATGTGTAACATAACAAATTAAAAGGATAAATATTATAAATATGGAAGGGATTGGAAAATTACTGATTTTGGTCAATCACAAGCCCATGAAGCTCGGCCTAAACCTCAACCATATCAAAGATACGCATCATAATATCCTCCCATTATTTTCATACCATTTTTAAACCCTAAAACACCTCAAAAATAAGGAGCGGCACATCAAAAAATTCTGAGGCTACTGGGTAATTTTCGTGGCTTTGTACCAAGTTTAAGAACATGGGAAAAATGTTGTTCAAGGTTGTGGATGGTCGGGTAAAGCCTAAGGCTTTATTTTCCTGTCGCATGTTATAACCGAGAAGAGCAAAAATCACACAACCATTCTGATCATTCCAAATCACATCTGGTATTTTTATCATACTCTTTATATCATATATGACCTAAATAAAATGATAAACAAGAATCATGCACGTTTAAATAGTCGAATGGGAATTACGTGATTAAAAGATACGTAAATTCTATAATATGTGATACGAATTTTCTGGGTGATATATTTATTTTATTTGGACCTTATATAATGTATATGATCTGGGAAAAATGATAGAACGATTTATAAAGGCCTAAATATGTCGTGGTAATTATTGATATCAAAAATGTATATAAAATATAAAATAGGCTATGCGATTTATCTGGGCTTGTTCTATAATTTTTATGAGTTCCTTATGCATCATATAACCTGGGAAAAATATGGATTCGAATTTTGGAAGCTAATATAAGTCGTGGTTAATTATTTGTGTTTCGGATTTAAAGGAAATAAAAGAAAATAAATAAAAACAAATCGACCTAACTAGGGTTAGGGTTTTTGGGACAAGATCTGGACATTTAATGCTTGTTTAAGGTTGTTGGAATGATTAATTAATGATGGGAAAAATTAGGGTTTGGTTTGTGTTAATTAAAAGTGTATCGATTCGGAAATAAAATAGGTAGGGGTTGTTTTGTAAATTATGAGACTTATGGGATATTTTCTTATAGTTATATAAATCTGTGAGAATGTATAAAAAATATAATATGAGGGTCTTATGTGTAATAATTGCAAGATATGATTTACTTGTAAATATTGTGTACAATTTGGAATTAATTAAAGTAGAGGGACTAAAAATGTAATTTCTGGAAACTTGAAGTCATTTTGAGGAAATAATGATATTAAGAGTGTTTTGTGTAAGTTTGAGTATTTATGGGCTTAATGTGTAATTATTAGGAAATTATGATTTAATTTATAAGTTTTGTAAACTTAAGGGACCAATTGTGTAAATTCTGAAATCTGAAGGGCTGATTCGTACTATATGCAAATTCTGATGTGACATTCTGTAATTTGGTAAAATAAGATGCTTGTTTGGTAAATGTGGATATTAGAGGGATTAAATCATGAATCATGTAAATGTAGGGTTTGTTGTCTAAATTATATAACTAGGGGGTATAAACTGCAAATTTTGAAACTAAAGGAACTAAAATGTCATTCTGAATAAAGTGTGTATTTAAATCAGTAACTTAAAGTATTTTCATGTTAGACCTTTGAATTTAATGAATTNGGCATTTTAGGAAAGAGATAATGAGAGTTATACCTATTTAAACAGAGGAACCGTGGTAGGAAAAAAAACATATAACATCGTCTCTAAGAAACCATCGACTAAATGAACCACAAAACTAATGATTCCAACTTTGATCAACATGAGCCAATGCCAGCAAAAGCAGATCTAAGAAATCATGAGAAGGCACTTAGTAACAAAGATAGCTTAAAGGCCAATTCTAAAAAAGAAAAAAATAAAATAACTCACCTTAAATTGTTAGTAAGAATGCTTTGGAAATGACAGAATCAAAACACCAGAACGTCAATCCAACAAATGCAGAGTTAAATTATGGAAATATAATTAGAGTTTTGAGAAGTGAGAGCGGGTGGGTTTGATTTGGGATCGGGGTACTTGGGCTTTTTCATAAGTAGTTGGGATAATAAATATGTACATATAAAGGGAGCAATTTTTTATAAGTAGTTGGGATAATAAATATGTACGTATAAAGGGAGCAAGCATTGATATGTTGGTAGTTGAGGCTATTTTGACCCGAAGATAAGGAAGTTAATAAATGAGTAGCACGTCCTTCATAGCTTTGTTGAGCTCAAAATTCACTTTATACACAATGCATTTTACTTTGTTGAGAATTGAGATCAAAGTTCATTTTACACACAATTCATTTTACTTCATTGAGATAAAAACTTCATTACTTTTGTTATGAATACTTGTACTATAAAATCATTTTACACACAATTTTGAATATCAAACGGTATATTACTTATAGTCTATTGTTAATCTAACACGATATAGAGGTGTCATTTGCTCACTGGTGAAAGAGTGATCTACGACGAAAACAAAATGCAACAGGGTTGGTTGGAGCAGAGCTAACGCAATAATGGTGTTAGAAGGACCATCAAACATGGTTTAAGATGTAAATAATAAGTTTCTTTGTGTGTTCAATGTATCATACATTCATACAATCATGTGCATGAAGGATCTTCATATATACGTTCCATCTTCTAACTTCAATTATTTGACCCACCACATATATAAGACAAGCATTTTTTTATTATTTTTATTTTATAAAGTAAACGTTATCTAAGATTATATTACATCACTAAACTTGAAATCAGAATGAAGAAAGAATGGTTAGCAGTTAAGGTTAAGTTCTATTAAGGAAAAGGGAAAACTTATTCTTACTGTGAAATATTTCTGCTCCCTCCCTGTAACGAGCCCGAGAAAAGATATATATCCTAACAATAATACTTTGCTTGGATTACAAAATGGCCTAATGCAAGGCTAATCACCGGTGAAAAGGAGTCATCGATATTAATAAAAAATTATTTTACTTAATAAACTGAATCTTTAAGCAAGTACGGCGTATTATACAGCTAGTTCGAAGTGCCTAAGATCCAATCAAAAATTTAATAAATATTTACACAAAAACTAAATGTAATCAACAACTTTTAAATGCTGTTTAGACCACGATGCATTTCAGCATGCATCCTCTTGTATTCTCGATACTATGAAAAAGACAAATATTAACTTAACGCCATATCAAAAGGAGGCAACAAGAATAACTACAACCACCATAGTGTCCGGGCTTCTACTCAAGACATCCGAACCACATACGACACTTTCACATGAAAACGCTGAGAATAAACAAAAAGTCATCTTTATGTTAACTCAATCGACGAAACCAATTCTAGGAAGATAAGTGAACATATAAACAACAAAACCGATAATAAATCATAATCTTCAAAATATTTTCAATGATTCTCGAAGTCCCAACTAGAAATTAATGAAGTAGGTGGAAAGAAATTAAAATGCTAGTACAATGGCAGGTAAGGTTGGTGAGGTTTGAATTTAATGTGCGTATAATTAGAATTGGCTTAATAAAAAAAATCAACATTTGAGTTATCCTAACCGACTTGGCTTAAACAAAACAATTGAAAGGGGACCGTATTATGTATAATTAGAATTGCTTGGTCACGAATCTAGCAGCAAGTATGACACTAGCTTCAAAGGTTTTGGCGGTAGAAAAGAAATTTTGGTCTGCTTTTTGAAATTGCCATCTTTTTCAACCAATGGAACAGTTACTCCAATAAATCCAGCCAAAAATGATCGAAGCAACAGCCACAACGCCGAAAAAGAAAGAAGGTTTTTTTCGTCCTGAAATGCAAGACAAGTGAGCTGCTGCAACTACATGTTCACAATAACGGAAGCATTATCAACAATTTGCTGTTAAGAAGTTTAAAAGTCATAATAAGCATGGGTTGTGACAATTAAAAATCACAAAGATTGAACCTTAGAAAGGTAGAAATCTTACATTAAAAGACCATTCAATTCCAAAGATAAATATACAACAAGAATATTGAAGACCCCAATTGTTGCTGTAATCAGACTAGATAGTTCTTTTACGGAATCTGGTTTATCATCGACACTGATATAGAATTAGAAGAGCAAATGACCAGTCCATCCCGCAAATTTTAATACTTGAATCAAATACAAGTTCAAAAGAATCGAGACACAAGTCTGAAAAATCAATTATATATATCTCTCCACATAGACAAACCTATACTGCCTATGTGCTAATGTGCAAAAGAAACGAAATTTAGATATTATAGATGAATCTACAGTGAAAGAACAATATAAATACTACTGTACCACTAGGTTTTCTTTGCCTCATGAACCTTTCAAAACATCTATACTGAGTATGATTTCACGACATTTTCACTATGCCAAACACTGTTACACGCACGGTCTGAAGTTTGAATGACACTACACATTTATCAAGCTATGTGCCCTTTCTAGCATCAGGACTTGATTTGGGGTTAGGAATGTGGTTTCTCTTATTAAGTTATTGTAATGATAAGATGCCAGAGCACAAACCATATATAGAGGAACATCGTCAAATGCTTGCAAAACTTAATTACTAAAAGCAAGAGAAATACGAAGTAGCTAGTAGTCTTATATCTATTCTATATGTGTTGAGATGGACCAGCTGCACGAAGATGTATGNGTCATTTGTACCCTATACTGATATTGTATTTCTTTTCCATAGAACCTTTTGTAACCTTTTAGAACCTTTGTATTCATTTGTATTATATAAGTTAATGCTTGTGTTTGTTCTGATTGACACCATGAATGTGACACTTTAGCCCTTGTCGGGTTGGGGTGTTACAGTTAAGCCACAAATGCAACCCACTTGACATATACAACACCAGTAATATGGCCAGAAAGTACAACTTCATGCATAGTTTTTTGTATACCTACATGAATACAACACTGCCATTGGTGATTTTGAACCCATCCAACCCACTTGTCCTGTTGCCCTCTACATTTTGTATTTGGACCCATTTGACTCACTTGAGATAAGACATATCCACTATACCCTGAAAAAGAAAAATTAATATAAAAAGATCCATCTGATTGTTAAGCCACAAATGCAAATGGCTTCACTTTACCAGAAATGTAGTAACATAGCATATCTTTGTATATAACAATATTTGATTTCATCAATTATCTTTTCAAAAAGAGCCATAAAGAAGAAATATCAAACTTCTCCTGGGGAGTGCTCTTTCCTCTTTGGCCCCCATAATATGAACTTGTTATCAACGCCCTAAGGAAGTAAATTTAGTACTTGTTAAGATATATGGAGTTAATCTGATAACTGGTTATAACCTAAGGAAGAACTTTTATTTTTATCTCTTCAGTTATAGTCCAAAGGGTGTGCTTGGAATACTTGTGCTGATTGTGAAGTTATCTTGAAAGACATGAGGTCATATTAACATTGGAATAACATAGAAGGACCATTCTAAAAATAAAGAAGGACCTGGATTGGAATATGTCAAACTTGAAGAATCAGATGTATAAAAAGCCTCACTTTTGGCTTGACTCTCATTCAACATTTTGGAAAACTCTCTCTCTCTAAAACCTGCTAACTTTCACTCTCTCTCAAAAAACCCTAGATAGTTTTTAATTATTTTGATCAATGTTTAGATGCATTCCGTTGTTGTCTTGTTGATTTGTATTGATTTGGTTAACTATTTGAGAACATTCTTAGTTGTATTGTAATTATTAATATAATAAGAAGTATTTAGTTGTGTTTTTCTACATGGTTCCAGAGCCAGGTTACGATATTTCTTGCTCTGAAACTCAATTTTAAAAATTTTAGGGTTTTGATAAATTTGGGGTTTTTTTGAGTTACTTTGTTATTTTTCAATTACCCCTGTTAATTGATAGATCTGTTGTCTAATCGTTTAGATCTAAAGGATTTTTTGAAAATGCCTAATTTTTGAAAAAATTAGGGTTTGGGTATTTTGGGGATTGTCATCTTTAAAGGCTTCTTGTGTCCATTAAGTATCTTTAATCGATAGACTTGGTGTTCTTGGTACTTTTGGAAGTGATTTTGGGAGATTAAGCTAATTTTGAGAAATTAGGGATTGCTAGTTCTTGGATCTGGGTTAACTGGATCGATTGTTATCTGCTATATCTCTTGATTAATTGAGTCAAGTGTGTAGTAGGTGTGGTTTCCAATGCTTTTATATTTTGCGTGCTTTTTAACACGTCTCACGCTCTCTTTTTTAATTTATGTCTTTTATTTTCTTGCATTAAACTGCTGGAGGATAGATTGGGACACACTGGAAGTTGAGGATTGATTGTTTGTGTATTTTGTGTTATTTGTTTATTGTTCTATTTTTTTTGTTGAGATTGCTTGTCTGCACCCTTGACCTACCACTTTAGTGGTAAGGAATGTCTGGAAACTTCTTTCTATGCTCTTTTGAGTGTTTGATTAGTGCTTTGTGCTTGTCTCTAATTGTTTTTTGTTATCATGTCTGTTCATGGTTACACTGATGATGAGTATTAGGTTTTTCTTCATTTTGAGGATGATCTTGTCACCTTAATAAGTAAACTGGATTTAAGTCAATCAATACATTTACATCGTAATGATTTAACTTTTTTAACTGTTGTGTCCATCAAACTAAGAGGGACAGAAAATTATAATGTTTGGTCTTATGTTATGCTTTTAACTGTTTACGGTAAAAATAAAATTGGTTTTATTGATGGCACATACAGAATGTCTAATACTGTTGAGGTTATGGGTAGACAGTGGGATAGAGTGAATGCCATTGTTTTTTGTTGGATTTTAAACTCTATATCTGAAGAACTATTTTTGGGTCAAATGTTTTTTTAAAAGAGCTTCTGAAGGGCTTGAAAAAGGTTATGAAAGGTTCCAACACCTACTCTCTCAATTAGAAGCTCATGGTTCTCCTGTATCTACTGAAGATGCAAACCATAAGTTTCTTAGATCTATGCCTCAAGAATGGACAAATGTGACCATAAGCATGAGGCTAAAAGAAGGTGTTGATGATTGGTCAATTGATGATTTGTTCAACAATCTTAGGGTTTTTGAACAAGATGTCAAAGGAAGCTCAAAATCATCATCCAGTGCAGCCAATGTTGCCTTTGTTGGACAAGGCAAGACCAGTACTAACAGAGTTAGTTCTGGCAGTTTTAATCCTGGAAGTTATGCTTCTTCCTCTAACAACAGAAAGAGAGATAACCCTGCTGGCTTTGCTGATGAAGTTCTCTACTCTCTTTTTGCAAAGAGATCTGATGAAAGAGATCTCATACATGATGATCTTGATCAGATTGATGATGTTGATATTGAAGAAATAGATATCAACTGGCAACTGGCCATGATTGCACTCAGGATGAAAAGGTTCTTTAAGAAAACTGGAAGAAACATTAAATACAATGGAAATAAGCCAGTTGGTTATGATAAGTCAAAACTTGTATGCTGGAAGTGCAACAACAATGGTCACTTTGCTAGAGAATGCACATCAAAAGTGACTTCTGAAGATAAGAAGAAGAGAATGTATCCAGAGGAGGTGAACAAGAAGGAGACAAGCCAGGTTGGTCTACTGACAATGGATGATGGCATTATCAATTGGGTGGAGCACACTGATGAGGAGGAACCTACCAACCATGCTCTAATGGCCATAAGCTCTAACTCTGAGGTATCTCTATGTTCTAAACTGTGTATTGATTCATACAACAATGTTAAAGCCATGTGTAATGAACATACAAATCAAATATAAGAACAAGAGATTAAAATACTTGCTTATGAAAATGGTGTCAAAACTTTAGAAGCTCAGGTTGATAAACTTCAAACACAACTAGCCAATTTAAACCAAAAACTTACTTTTCAGGCTAATGAGATATATGCTAAAGATGAAAAACTGAAAAAGTATAGGAGAATTGGTGAAAAAGCTCTTAAGGAAAAAGAAGAATTACAGCAAATAGTAGACAAATGGAAAAATTCTTCTCAAAATTTGTCAAAGTTAATAAACAGTGGCATGAGCTCAACATGTAAAATTGGTCTAGGATATGAGATAAAATCAAATAGTGAGGTTCTAAGTTATGAAGAAGAGATGGATAGAAGCATGTTTACTATTTCAGATACTGACTTAGCTGATTCAATTTCATATAGTAGATTCTTAAAAACTGATAACTACAAAGGAGTTCCACCTCCTTTGAGTGGAGACTATACTCCTCTACCTGAGAAAGAATTTGATGAATCACTATATGTGTATGATAAAAAAGGACCTCAAGTGCCTGAAACAAAGGTCTTAGAAGATAAAACCAGTGAATACTCTACCTGTAAATCTAATGACAGTGAAGAGTCACTTGGAAACACCTCTGAGTCCTCTGAATCAGAGCCTGAAAGTATGTCAAGTGAAGTGTCAAAGTCTAATTCTGTTAAAAGTGATAAACCTGTTGTGTCTGAACCTAAACATAAACCTGTTGAACCTAGTTGTGAAACTCACTTAAAATCTCCTAGGCAACAAGTGAATAAACTAGAGACACCAAAAATTGAAAAGAATGATAAATGGAATAGAGTGTTAGGAGGAGGTTATCTATATACTCAGAAAAGATGTTCTGTGTGTAATAGCATTAGTCATTTGATAAAAGATTGTGACTTTCATGAAAGAAGAATGGCTAAAGAAAATGAGTTGAGAAAACAAAAGATGGTCAATACTGGTAATAATATGGCTAAACCGGTATGGAATAATGTGAATAGAATTAATCATGCTAATCAGTTTGTCCCTAGACAAGTTCTACTCAATACTGGTAACACAAATGTTAATTCTGCTCGTTTAAGGGTTAATACTGGTCATTCCAAAATTAATTCTGGTAGACCAAATGTTAATACAAGTAGAAAGCAGGTTAAACCTGTTGGGAAAAAGGTTAATCCTGCTCATCCCAAGGGTAATACTGGCTATTATAGACCAAAACAACCAGTTAAACCACAGGTGAATCAAGCTAATCATAGAAATCACTTTGCAAAATCTTCTTCACCTGTGAGAAGACCTATTTCACAGGTGAATAATTTTAACCAAAGAAGAAATTTCTCCAAATCAATATCACCTGTGAGAAGACCTATTAAAAATAATACATCAAAGATCTCAAACTCTTATGCTGTAAAGGGTAAAAGGGGGTCTCCTACTAGAGACCTAGACTATTGGAAATGGGACCCATTAAAGAATGAACTTACCTATAAGTCCCAATGCAGTGTCAGTGGATCTTGTTCTTACAAAACTTACAAGTATGTAGATCCACAAAATGGACCCAAGCCTGCACAGACATGGGTCATTAAGAGAAACTAATCTCTTATTTATGTGCAGGATCATCCACTCAAGAACATAGGAAACAGAGGTATATTTGACAGTGGATGCTCAGGGCACATGCCTTGTAACAGGGAACACATAAAAGATTTTGAAGAATTCAAAGGAGGATCTGTTACTTTTGGAGGTACCAAAGGCTACATTACTGGTAAAGGTAGAATTGTTGTTGGCAATTTAGGATTTGACAATGTCTCTTTTGTAAAAGAACTTGGGCAATTTAATCTTTTCTCAATATCACAAATTTGTGATAAGCAGCTAAAGGTTCTTTTTACTGAAATTGAATGTTTTGTGTTGACTTCTCACTTTAAGATGCCTGATGAAAGTCAGATACTCTTAAAAGTTCCTAGACAACACAATATGTATAGTTTTGATATGAAGACATCTGCACCTGCAAAAGGTTTTGCCGGTTTGTTTGCAAAAGCTACATTAGATGAATCTAAATTGTGGCACAGAAGATTGGGTCATATAAATTTCAAAACTCTTAACAAACTTGTGAAGGGAAACCTTGTAAGAGGTCTACCTTCCAAGGTTTTCAAAAATGACAATGCTTGTGTGGCTTGCCACAATGGAAAACAACATAGGGCCACCTGCAAGGCCAAACTTGAAAGATCCATCACTAAACCATTACACATGTTGCATATGGATCTCTTTGGGCCTACTTCTATAAAGAGCATTAATTATGCTCAATATTGTCTTGTTATCACTAATGATTGTACTAGGTTTTGCTATGTATTCTNAAGGTTTTCAAAAATGACAATGCTTGTGTGGCTTGCCACAATGGAAAACAACATAGGGCCACCTGCAAGGCCAAACTTGAAAGATCCATCACTAAACCATTACACATGTTGCATATGGATCTCTTTGGGCCTACTTCTATAAAGAGCATTAATTATGCTCAATATTGTCTTGTTATCACTAATGATTGTACTAGGTTTTGCTATGTATTCTTTTTGTCCTCCAAGGATGAAACTCCTGGCATTATTCAAAACTTCATAAGAAGGATTGAGAATCAACTTGATCAAAAGGTCAAAATTATTAGATCAGATAATGGGACTGAATTTAAGAACAGAAGTATGCTTGAATTATGTGGAAACAAAGGAATAAAACAAGAGTACAGTAATGCTAGAACTCCACAACAAAATGGAATTACTGAAAGAATGAATAGGACACTCATTGAGGCTGCCAGAAATATGCTTGCAGATTCACTTTTACCTACTACTTTTTGGGCTGAAGCAGTTAATACAGCTTGTTATGTTTTCAATAGAGTAAGGGTGACTAAACCTCAAAACAAAACTCCTTATGAACTATTGTTTGGTGAAAAGCCAATAATTAGCTACAAAAGACCATTTAGGTGTCATGTTACTATTCTTGTTACACTTAGTGCTCTTGGAAAGTTTGATGGCAAGTCTGATGAAGGATACTTAGTTGGATACTCAACTACCAGCAAGGCTTAGAGGGTGTACAATCTGGAAACCAAAAGAGTTCTTGAAAATCTTCATGTTGATTTTCTTGAAGAAAAACCTAATGTACATGGACTGGGTTATAGATGGATGTTTGACATTGATTATTTAACTGACTCTATGAACTATGTTCCTGTCTCCTTGGAGAATCAAGCTAACTCTACTGCAGGTTCCTCAAATGATACTAATAGTGCAGGTACCACAAATGAGGAAGAAGAAGTATCTGAGCACCTCATCATACCTAGCACTATTCAATTATCTGCAGATGCTAATGAACCAAAGAGATCTTTTCCTAAAACTAAGGTGATAAGTGTAGAAGCACAAGCTAAGGAGTCTTCTCCTCAAAATGCTGATACTCAAGATCTTGGAAAAGAAGCAGATCTCCACTTGGAAATAGCACCTGAAATCACTACTACCAGTACAAACTCTGTTAATACTGGCAGTGAGTCTGAAAAGCTTTATTTCACCTCACAAGCTGATCTTAATAATCATGTCATACCAGAACCTGCTATTAGTGATGTACCTGATGAAGGACTCTTTACTGAAGCATCCTATGTTGTAGAAGGTGTGATCACTGACTTCAACAATCTACCAACAGAAGTGGATGTAAGACCTGTTCCTACACTAAGGATTCACAATGTTCATCCAAAGAGTCAAATCCTTGGTAATCCTAAATCAGCTGTTCAAACAAGGAGACAAATACAACAACAACTTGGATCTCATGCACTCATCAGCTTTATTCAGAAACAACAAAGGAATAACCACAAAGATCAACAACACTGCCTTTTTGCATGCTTCCTCTCTCAAAAGGAACCTACCAAAGTAACTGAAGCCTTGGATGATGAAAGTTGGGTTGAAGCCATGCAAGAAGAGCTTTTGCAGTTTAAGTTGCAACAGGTGTGGGTTCTTGTAGATCTACCTCATGGGGCTAAAGTCATTGGCACAAAATGGGTCTTCAGGAACAAAAGATATGAAAGAGGGGCGGTTGTCAGAAACAAAGCTAGATTGGTGGCTCAAGGATATAGGCAAGAAGAAGGCATAGACTATGATGAACTGTTTGCTCCTATGGCTAGAATTGAAGCCATTCGATTATTCTTAGCCTATGCATCCTACATGGGATTCACTGTATATCAAATGGATGTCAAAAGTGCCTTTCTTTATGGCAAAATCACAGAAGAGGTATATGTCTCTCAGCCTCCTGGTTTTGTTGACCCTGCTCATCCTAAGAAGGTATACAAGGTGATCAAAGCACTTTATGGACTGTATCAAGCTCCTAGAGCTTAGTATGAAACTCTTTCTTCATTTCTTGAAGAAAATGGATACAAAAGGGGGGTTATTGACAAAACCTTGTTCATTAAGAAGGACAAGAAAGATATTATGCTTGTGCAGGTTTATGTGGATGACATCATTTTTGGGTCAACCAAAAGGGCTTGGTGTGAAGAATTTGAGGCATTTATGAAAGGAAAGTTTAAAATGAGCTGAATGGGAGAACTCACTTTCTTTCTTGGTTTGCAAGTCAAGCAACAGTCAGATGGACTATTTATATCACAAGAAAAGTATGTTGCAGACATGCTTAAAAAGTTTGACTTTGCAAATGTTAAAACTGCAGCCACACCTATGGAGAATAGAGTGCCTTTAACTAAAGATGAAGATGTTGCAGATGTGGATGTGCATCTCTACAGATCAATGATTGGCTCTCTTATGTATCTAACAGCCTCTAGGCCAGATATTATGTTTGCTGTATGTGCTTGTTCCAGGTTTCAGCTCAATCCCAAGACTTCACATCTTCATGCTGTGAAAAGAATCTTTAATTATCTCAAAGGCAAACCAAATTTGGGGCTTTGGTATCCCAAAGAGTCATCTTTTAACCTGGAAGCTTATTCAAGCAGTGATTATGCTGGAGCAAGTCTTGATAGGAAGTACACAACAGGAGGTTGTCAATTCCTAGGCAGAAGGTTGATTTCATGGCAGTGCAAGAAGCAGACCATTGTGACCACTTCTACTATAGAAGCTGAGTATGTGGCTGCTGCAAATTGCTGTGGTCAGGTACTATGGATTCAAAATCAAATGCTAGATTATGGTCTAAACTTCATGAATACTAAAATATTTATTGATAATGAAAGTACCATATGCATTTTCAAAAATCCAGTATACCACTCTAGGACCAAACACATAGAAATCAGGCATCATTTTATTAGAGATTGTTTTGAAAAGAATCTCATTAAAGTGGAAAAGATTCACACTGATTTCAATGTAGCTGATTTGTGAACAAAAGCATTTGATGGACCAAGGTTTAACTACTTGGTAGTCAATATTGGAATGATGAACCCATAGCTACATTTAAGGGGAGGTTAAATGTAAAGTGTGTAATTGGTTAGAAGTTTAGTGATAGTTTAAACTGGTTACTTAGAGTTAATACGGGTAGCTTAGTTGGTGTTAATTCTGGCTGTGTATATATGTTTGGTTTCTACTAATCATTTCAAGTTTCCAAAGGCTCATGCATTAGTACAAGTTATCCTTGTAGTCTTGGGATGTCAGTTTGGATAAAATGTTTAATCGCTTGTTAAGTTTGGTGAGAAATTTTTTAAGTCTGGTTGACTATTTTTAAGTCTGGTAGTGTTAATCTGCAATTAATACTTTACCGTTGTGACTGATCACCCGCATAATGATTTTTTACTGTTCAATCTAACCGTTATCAACCAAATGGGTATTGTTGGGTTTTGAAGTAACTCTACTTCTGGATGCTACACTGCTGCTAACTAGTCAAGTCTATTGCTAAGTGCAAAATCTCTACCGCTAGACAAGTATACTGCTGAGACTCTGCTGCTATGTGATAAGTTTATGTACGAATATTTGTATTTATAGTATAGATATTATGTAATATTCTATTATGTTAGAAGATCATAGTCGTGGGTAGGAAGTTGTATGTAAGCCTGTAGGGTTCCTTGGTGTATAAAAGGAGATGCTATAGGACTCAAACCGACCCCTAAAAACGTAACATTTTTCGTCTCATCAGGATACATGCTAGTTTTACAAACTGAATACAAGTAGTTTTTGGTATGCTTGACCCGATTACATGATTATAGACATTGAGTATTTCTTGCCAATTAAGTCCCCATCATGAACCGTTAATTCCGTAGGAAACGCTTGTATTATGAATATGCATATTTGGCTTGGCGGGCCTGACCGGGTAAGTAGCGCTCATACATCAACGGTCACATAATATTGAGAGATTACGTGGTAAATGGCAAATCTTACCTTTTCGGGGCACTATTAATCTAGGTCAAGGTTCGGTTTCATGAGCTCAATGCTATAAATCTTATTTCCCGACTTGTATTTGTTACATGTCAACTTAATTACAGGCGTATAACAACGTAGCCCAACTTCTTTTAAACTGAATTATCTTGTATTCACTCTTTAGTTATTAAACTCTATGAATTCACTCAACTTTATGTTGACTTTTTAGCATGTATTTTCTCAGGTATTATTTTGCTAGCTAAGCATGGGGAGCAGTCGGAGTCGCGTGCATATCAAATATTGAAGGACTTGTTTTCTACACATTCGATAACTTTTTATCTTTATAATATACATATGAGTCATGTTTTAACTCTTGTAACTTAAGTTTTAAATAGAAATTGTTGGGACCTTTGTACTCTGACTTATCAAATCGAATGTGAGATTTTATTAAACGTCTCTTTTGAGGTCGTTTTATGTAACTTGTGCGTATGAACTATGAAGTGACACCCTAAAGTGCTATTCCGCTGCGTTGTAATTTTGGGGGTGTCACAAGCACTATAGATGAAACAAGCTCTAATCTCTCATTGATATCTTCATGACGACATTACCATGACGCGCCACGACAAGAAGAGATTGACTCGACCATAATCCCCTTGACTAGTTTGTGCATTAAACACTTCATGATACGTCATCATCTCTGTCACTATGATGTTCAATAAGGAAACATCTCTTTCGAAATGGAATACTCATTGAACAACTTCGTTGACATTCTATTCCTAACCCACTCTTGACTATTCCTTTGGAAATATTTAGGTCATCTCATCACTATTCGAGTTCTTTAATTTAGTCCCTCGAATTCATTCCCAAATACAACTCATGACTATTCAAGTATTTGACTGGAAATATTGAAGTCATTCCACGAACTTCTCTAGTGATCAATTACTCATTCCCTCGGAAACGTCTAAATTCATCATTCGTAGCCTAGTCTAGTTCCTCTCTTCATAAGAATTTATTAGGTATAAATTCTTTCTGTTGGGTTTTGAAGTAACTCTACTTCTGGATGCTACACTGCTGCTAACTAGTCAAGTCTACTGCTAAGTGCAAAATCTCTACTGCTAGACAAGACTACTGCTGATACTCTACTGCTGGAAGTATACTGCTGAGACTCTGCTGCTATGTGATAAGTTTGTGTACGAATATTTGTATTTATAGTATAGATATTATGTAATATTCTATTATGTTAGAAGATCATAGTCGTAGGTAGGAAGTTGTATGTAAGCCTGTAGGATTCCTTGGTGTATAAAAGGAGATCCTAGGGTTAGACTAGTATACGAATTATTCTAGCACTGTATTCACTTCAAGGTTGCAAAACCCTAGCACTATTCAGAGTGCTCGTATTCAATATATTGAAGTGTTTAGTTGGTGATATTATTGTGTTTGTGTTCATCTTAAGTTAATCAATAAATTCCGCTTATTGATTAAGTTNTGACACATATCAAACTATCAAAGCTTCCCTTCCAGTATATGCATCATCTTCTTGTCTTAAATAACCTGTTAAAATGGAAATACTACAAGAAACCTCGCGTAAAATCGGCGACATTATTCATATATATATAGACGTTATCCTAGAAAGCAAGTAAGATATAATGCTTGTGGAATGAATTTTCTACAGGTTTCCTGGAGTTTATAAGATGAGATTTTAACAAACATACAAGTTCCGTTAGAAAACTTAATCAACAAATAAATTCCAGAATTTTACACCTGACGTCGTCAGGTATTAAACCCTGACGCCGTCAGAGTGGTCTGACAGAAAGTTTTAGTTGTGTTTCCGGAAAATTTCTTGGAAAACCTATGTCTTAATTCCTGGAAATTCTGCAGAAAATCATTATGACTCTTTACAAGCATTTGACTCTAACAACTACGAGTATGTATGCTTATTATTTATTGTTGTGATTCATGTTTCGATATGTTCTTTTAAACGTATTTAGATTTCCCTTACACTTAGCTTTTGCAAAATACCTTTATATGTGATTAAGAAGAAGTTAAAAACAAAATAAAGCATTTTTACAATCAAGTTAAAATCATGAATCTCAAACAATAACATCAAGCATGCATACGGAAACAAATAAAACATAAAAAACAAACAAAACAAAGATAGGCATGGGGTGCCTCCCACGAAGCGCTTTTGTTGGGTTTATAGATTTGATGAGACAAAACAAGAAGAGTGAAAACAAGAAGGACTAAAGATGACAAAGAGAGAAAGCTACAAAGAATAAAGATACAGGAAATATTCTATTACGTAGAAACGATTTTATACATATTCTGTATTTTAGTTTTCTTATCTCTTTGTAAACCCTAATATCTCTCTAATATAAAGAGACATAGGGTACAGGTTATTGGTAAGTCTTCCATAATGTAGATTACTAAAGGTGTGTGTGTGTGTCTAGGGCGTATGTCTTGTAAACGCCTAGACTAATTGTTCGATACCTCCAAGGTCTGAGATGTCTTAGATCCCTGTTACAGTTAGGTAACACGTTATTATTCTGATCAAATAATAATTGGAGGTGGTGATGATGAAAACTTTGTGTCAATAACAATTGATTTGTTTTAATCCGATGTGCATAATTTTTCATTGTTATTGTTGAACCCTAAGGCTCAAAACGATCCAAGAAACTATAATTACCACGTTATTAGTTTCTATCAGGTGGTATCAGAGATTGTGATCTAGAAGCTGTGATCAAGAAGAACTCAAACATTCTCTCAAGTTCTGTCTGTTAACACATCTGAAGCAATGCGTGATGAAACACATATGANTCATATTCAATATATTGAAGTGTTTAGTTGGTGATATTATTGTGTTTGTGTTCATCTTAAGTTAATCAATAAATTCCGCATATTGATTAAGTTTTGTAAGAAGTCAGTTTCTATACATTGTTCTCTTGGTTTATCTAAGATAATAATACTAGATCAATTGCTCCATAATGAATTTCAGGTTGACTTTGAACCCATTGATACTGCTAAGGAGCTTATGGAAGCCATTGAAACAAGATTCGGTGGCAATGATGCCACTAAGAAGGCTAGGAAAAATGCTTTAAAGCATCAATTTGAGAACTTCATTGCTATCAGTGGAGAAAATCTTGATGGTACTTACAACAGACTCCAAAAGCTTGTAAGTCATTTAAAGCTTCTTGGATACATTGTCCCTCAAGAAGATACAAATCTCAAATTTATTAGAAGCATGTCACCTGAATGGAGCATGCAAACTGTTGTGTGGAGAAACAAAGCTGATTTTTATACAATGAGCTTGGATGATCTATACAACAACTTGAAGGCTTATGAAACTGAGTTGAAGGGTGCATCAAATTCGTCTACTTCATCATCAGCAGCTCAAAATATTGCTTTTGTTTCTACCAAAGGCAATACTTCATTAGAGGGTCACTCTGCTGCTTATGGTGTCTCTACTGTTAGCACTAGTATCTCTGCTGCTAGTTCTAATAACTTTGACACTGCAAGTGATGCTGCTCTGTATGCATTCTTGGCTGATCTCACCACAGCTACTGAAGTTCTAAACCAAGATGCTGATCATATTGATTCTGATGATCTGGAAGAAATTGATATGAAGTGGCAAATGGTTATGCTGACTTTAAGGGCAAGAAAGTTCTTGAAAAGAACTGGAAGGCAACTTAAGTATAATCCACAGGGAAACATGGGTTTTGACAAGTCAAAGATGGAGTGCTTCAACTGCAATAGGAAAGGACATTTTTCCAGAGAATGCAGAGCTACCAAGAAGAATGTTGACACAATCAAGAAGGCTGCAGAAGAGTCAAAGCCAACTACTGCTTTGGTTTCTTGTGATGGTTTGGGAGATTATGACTGGAGTGACTTGGCACGAGAAGAACCAAACCATGGCCTGCTTGCAGTGACAACTACAGGGTATAACTTTGCTCTAATGGCTTATGCTTCTTCATCATCTGGCTCAGATTCTGAGGTATTGATCAGAGCGTTTTTCAAGCGGTGAAGCTTGTAACTCGAGTCGTAGTCCCAACGAGGGTTGAACTGATCTCGTCACTCAAGATCGTGAGATATGTGAGATGAATAGGTTTAAAAGAAGATTTTGTTTTGTTTATACTACAACCACAAATTAAAATGCAATTAAAGTAAAGGAAAGCGATAAAGCGACACAAAATAAGTAAGCAAGTAAAGAAACATGTAATAAAGTGACTTAAAGAAAGCGGTAATTAATGTGCGATAAGTAATTAAAACGGTAAATGAATTTAAAGACAATATGTTTGCAAAGCGACGCGAATAAGTTCATTATGTGTGAGCTAATGGTTTGTGACGAGTTATTTTCCTTTCTCGAGATTAGTTGTCAATTAATCTTTTAAAAAGGTAATAACTCTAGACAAGTGATTTAATCGTTCTAGACTTTTGTTCTTCGAATAATCAAATCATACGTCTAAGTAATCTTGACGATTATTAATCACAAACTTATAATACCCGCACTTAACTCACAAACTCGAATCACTAAGCAAACACGATTTAGACTACTCACGACTCATATTAAAGAACGTAAAGCGATAAAGATAAAATAAAAGACTTGAAAGCATTAAACGTAAATAAAGTTGACAACTAAAAATGAAAAGACATAAGACTTAAATAAAAAAACATTACTAAAAAGATTTTAAGAAAATTTCGGCAGAGTTCCGTTTAGATTTGGAGAAATAAAGACCTCACTCGATGAAACGATGAGGGGAACTCGTGCCTAACTCGGCAAAAGAAAGAAATGAAACTTGAAAAGACATGAAACACACCATACTCGCAAAGAAAGACTCCATACTCGCAATTAAGGACCTTGATACTCGCTAACATGAACTAGGACTCCTTACTCGCAACAATTGGAACCATACTCGCTGACATGCACATGATACTCGCAAGAATAAAGTTTTGATACTCGCTAATATTTGACTACCATACTCGCTAAACACTTAAGTTCCATACTCACAGAAAATGCAAAATGATACTCGCTAAAGTCATGTTCATACTCGCTAAACTTATGAAAATTTACATACTCACAAGAAAGTTAAACTCATACTCGCTAAACTTCCCTCATACTCGCAAAACTCGAAAGAATTTGTCCATACTCGCAGAATTGAATCCAAACTCGCAAATCCCTAATCTCTTACTCGCAAAAACATTAAGAAAAACGAATTGAACTTATTAACGTGAGCTAAAGATTAAAATCAAATGAAATCTAATAAGATCTTTATGCAAAACTAATTCAAAAAGCTAAATAAGCTTATAAG